>VMDR010021437.1:0-16847 GCA_007922815.1 Macrotus californicus | reverse complement strand
CACAATTCTACCAAGTAGAATCAACACCTGTTAACTTTTTGCCATAATTGCTTTCTCTCTGTCTTCTTCTCTTTATATATATTGTTCTGAAACATTTGGACTTGTTTATGTCATTTTGGTTTCTACTTTTTATATTTCACTGTTGCTGTTATGTGTTTGGAGCAGAAGTGGTCATCAAAGCATGAATGCCTGCATATATTTACCATATTGCTCCAAGCCACTATCATAAAGTAGGCCTGGAAGACTCTAGGTTGAATTTGTTAACTATGGTTGAATCCTGGGAAGAAAAGAATACTGTAGTGTTATTGTTGTTAAACTATAAGAAGAGTCTCAGCTAGAAACTATCAAAAGTATATGCTTTATATTCTGAAAAATAGTTTGAAAAAAATGCATAATAATCTGCATTCTATACTCCAACTTATGTATATCTGTGTGGTCTTTATGTATCTTGTATGTGTCCTTTGTATATAAATTTAGGTGGAGGAGAAGGCATAGGAATTTGTGAGTATTTTAAAAAAAACAGCCCTGGCTGGTATGGCTCAGTATATTAAACACCAGCCTGCAGACCAAAAGCTTGCCAGTTTGATTCCCAGTCAGAGCACATGCTTGGGTTGCAGGCCAGACCCCCAGTTGGGGGTGTGAGAGAGGCAACCAATAACTGTTTCTGCTGCCCATCATGTTTCTCCTACTCTCTTTCTCCTTCCTTTCCCCTCTCTCTAAAAATAAATAGATAAAATATTTTAAAAAAACAGCCCAGATGTAAGAACATGGAGCATCTAGATTCTCATACACAGCTGGTAGGAGGGTTGATTGGTAAGTCCACTTTAAAAACTGTTCAGTGGTGTTTATTAAAGCTACTATTCCTATTCTATGTCCCAGTAATTTAACTGGTAGGTATAAATGATTGCTTATATCTACTAGCATGCATATGTTCACATATTAATAATAACCAAATACTAGAAAAACTTAAATGTCCACCAACAAATAAATTATGGTATATTCATACTATAGAACACTATGCAGAAATAAAAAACAAACTATTGATGTAAGCTGTAACATGAATGAATCTCAAAATCATTATGTTGAATGAAAGAAGCCAGATACAAAAGAATACATATTGTGCACTTGTATTTATATGAAGTCCAGAAATAGGCAAAAAGGAATCTATAATGATAAAAGAGCAGTGGCTACGTCTGGTTGAGGGTGCAGTATGAACTGGAAAGGATGTAAGGGAATCTGCTAGAGGAATGTAAATGTTTCCTATATGGAACTGAGAGGTGATTACATATAGATGTTTGCATATGTAAAACTTCATGGAGCTGTACATTTGAGATTATGCACTATATTTTAGTCATAGTTCAATAGAGAGAAAGTAAGGAAGAAAAAAGAAGGAGGGAGAATGAGAATAGAGGGGGTGGGGGATGGAGGGAGATGCCAAGAGAGGAAGAAAGGATAAAGAGAAAGAAAAAACCTAGACAAGTTTCTAGAAAAATATAATCTTCCAAAATTGAATGAAGAAGAAGCACAAACCCTGAACAGACCAATAACAGCGAATGAAATTGAAGCAGTAATCAAAGAGCTTCTAACACATAAAAGCCCTGGACCAGACAAGTTCACAGGAGAATTTTACAAAGCATTTAAGGGAGAACTATCCCCATCCTTCACAGATTATTCCAAAAAATTCAAGATGATGGAAGACTCCCAAACTCTTTTTCTTTTTTTTTTAAGATTTTATTTAATTTTAGAGAGAGGGGAAGAAAGGGAGAAAGAGAAGGAGAGAAACATTACTGGGTGGTTGCTTCTCACGTGGCACCTATTGGGGATCTGGCCCACAACCCAGGCATGTGCCCTGACTGGGAACCGAACTGGCGACCCTCTGGTTCACAGTCGGCGCTCAATCCACTGAGCTATACCAGCCAGGGCCCAAACTCTTTTTATGAAGCCAGCACCATCCTAATCCCAAAACCAGATAAAGACATAACCAAGAAAGAAAACTTTAGGCCAATATCACTGATGAACTTAGATGCTAAAATCATCAATGAAATATTGGCAAACCGCATCCAACAATACATTAAAAAGATCATACACCACGATCAAGTGGGATTCATCCCAGGGATGGAAGGATGGTACAATATTCGCAAATCAATAAATGTAATACACCACATAAACAAAATGAAAGACAAAAATCACACGATAATATCAATAGATGCAGAAAAAGCCTTTGATAAGGTACAGTACGCATTTATGATAGAAATATTTAGCAAAATGGGAATAGAGGGAGCATTCCTCAACATCATAAAGACCATATATGAGAGACCTACAGCCAACATCATACTCAAGAGGCAAAAACTTAGAGCTTTCCCACTAAAATCAGGAATAAGACAAGGATGCCCGCTTTTGCCACTCCTATTCAACATAGTATTGGAAGTCCTTGCCACAGCAATCAGACAACAAAACGAAATAAAAGGCATCCAAATTGGAAAAGAGGAAGTCAAACTGTCATTGTTTGCAGATGACATGATAGTGTACATAGAAAATCCTATAGACTCCACCCGAAAACTACTTAACCTAATAAATGAATTTGGCAAAACATCAGGATACAAAGTCAATATTCAGAAATCAAAGGCATTTTTGTATACTAACAATGAAACATCAGAAACAGAAATCAGGAAAAAAATCCCATTTGATATAGCAACAAGAAAAATAAAGTACCTAGGAATCAACCTAACCAAGGAGGTAAAAGACCTGAACTCAGAAAACTATACAACACTAAAGAGAGAAATTAAGGAAGACACAAACCAATGGAAGCATGTACCATGCTCATGGATAGGAAGAATTAACATCATCAAAATGACCATACTACCCAAAGCGATTTATAGATTCAATGCAATCCCTATTAAAGTACCAATGACATATTTCACAGATATAGAACAAACATTTCAGAAATTTATATGGAACCATAAAAGACCCCAAAGAGCTGCAGCAATTTTGAGAAAGAAAAACAAAGCAGGAGGGATCACAATACCTGATATCAAACTGTATTTCAAGGCCACTGTAATCAAAACAGCCTGGTACTGGCATGAGAACAGACATATAGACCAATAGAACAGAACAGAGAGCCCAGAAATAAACCCAAATCTCTATGGTCAACTAATATTTGACAAAGGAGGAAGAAGCATAAAATGGAGTAAAAATAGCCTCTTCAACAAATGGTGTTGGGAGGTTTGGACAGCTACTTGCAAAAAAATGAAACTCGACCACCAACTTACACCATACACAAAAATAAATTCAAGATGGATAAAAGACTTAAATATACACCATGACACCATAAAAGTCCTAGAGGAAAACATTGGCAGGAAAATATCAGGTATTCCTTGCAGCAACATCTTCAATGATGTATCCCCTAAAGCAAGGGTCATAAAAGAAAGAATAAACAAGTGGGACCTCATCAAATTAAGAAGCTTCTGCATGGCAAAAGAAAACAGCATTAAAATGAACAGAGAACCAACTATATGGGAAAACATATTTGCCAATGATGACTCAGACAAGGGTTTGATCTCCAAAATATATAAAGAACGCACACGACTCCACTCCAGGAAGACCAAAAACCCAATTAAAAATGGGAAAAAGACTTGAACAGACACTTCTCCAAGGAGGACATACAGAGGGCCCAGAGACATATGAAAAGATGCTCAGCATCACTAGCCATCAGAGAGATGCAAATTAAAACCACCATGAGATACCTCCTGACACCGGTCAGAATGGCCATCATAAACAAATCAAGAGACAAGTGTTGGAGAGGATGTGGAGAAAAGGGAACCCTAGTGCACTGCTGGTGGGATTGTAGACTGGTGCAGCCACTGTGGAAAACAGTATGGAATTTCCTCAGAAAACTAAAAATGGAGTTGCCTTTTGACCCAGCAATTCCACTGCTGGGAGTATATCCTAAGAGCCCTGAAACACCAATCCAAAAGAACCTATGCACCCCAATGTTCATAGCAGCACAATTTACAATAGCCAAGTGCTGGAAGCAACCTAAGTGCCCATCACTCAATGAGTGGATCAAAGAACTGTGGTACATTTACACAATGGAATTCTACGCAGCAGAGAGAAAGAAGGAGATCCTACCCTTTGCAACAGCATGGATGGAACTAGAAAGCATTATGCTAAGTGAAATAAGCCAGGCGGTGAGGGAGAAATACCACATGATCTCACCTTTAACTAGAACATAATCAACAAAAGAAAACAGCAAACAAAATACAACCAGAGACATTGAAATTAAGAACAACCTAACATTGTCCAGAGGGGAAGGGGGAGGGAACAGTGCGGGGAAGGGTTTCCAGGAAACACTATAACAAGGGGGAGGGTGGGAGTGAGAGAGGGTGGTGGGATTGGCTGGGGTGGGGGGGAGTTGTGGGGGGAAAATTCAAACAGTAATTGAACAACAATAAAGTAATTAAAAATAAAATAAATATAAATAAATAAACAAAGGAATAAAGGGTGGCCCTGTTTAGGTAGCTCAGTTGGTTAGAGCATCATCCCAATATGCTAAGATTTTGAGTTGGATTTCTGGTCAGAGCATGTGCAAGAAACAACCATTGAATGCATAGATGGGTGGAACAAAAATCAGTGTCTCCTCTCTCTCTTCCTGTTTCTCAATATCTAAGCAATCAATAAATATACAAAAAATAAAAAGAATAAAAGGCAAATGAAGAAGGCTAAACCCCATGTCATTACTTCCCTGCCTTTAGAAAGAAATTTTAGCATCTTCCTGTAGCACTTTTCAGAAAAAAAATTTTTAAAGAAAATAATTTGTGAGTTGATTAAGAACCAAGGCTACCTCATTTCCATTTATTTAGGGCCAGTGAAGCTCAGGGTCCACAAAACCCTTTCATTCCCCCCACTTGCTCAGGAAAATGTAGCTTTGAGATGATGGTCATGTTGCTTTGGTCATGCTTATTACTTTAAATAGACCCCGCTATTTTTCTCATGACTCATATCACATTTAATAAAAGCTTAAATCAAGAGATATGGTGCTTTTTTCCTTCAATAAAACAGTCCTTAGTTTGGACCAGGCTTAGGTTTGTTTGTCGTTCACATTTCAGTACCAGTTTATTTATGATTCTCCTGTTATGCCTATTCTAAACTCTACTATTGTTTAAACAAATTTACTTTCAACTCTCTACTGAGTTCACCAAAGAAAAATAATCCTCCTGCTACTGGCAGGGCTGAAGATTAAGCCACCCTGGGCAATTAAGCACATCCCAAGGTTCAGCTAGTATGCTGTAATTTATACTAATTGCAGCCATTTAGAGGTTCTACAGCTTACACCCCACCTTCAAAAGAGGATTTGTATCCTTCATTAGCATCCCTGTATCAGGCTAGGATGCTGGGTCATATACCATGGTAAGGCTGTGTCACAGCATTATGAGATTAGGGCTGCAAACGTCACCCTTCTGACACTAGCACAACCCTCTAGTCCTTGGCCCTTTCGAGCAGCTCTGGTGGTTTTTGAAGGAAATGCTGGAGTGGGTGCCAATAAGGAAGTATAAACAACCAGGTCTGATGAATATGGTTATGAAATTTGAAATTGGGAGTTCAATTTTGAATCAGGGCCCATAATGGATACAAATGAACATAACTTTCAGGATCTCCAATTCAATTTTTTTTAAAAAGAGGCCTATAAGTGTGGTAGCAGTGTGATATATGAGTTAATTATTGCTCACAATAAACACTCTCCAAAAAGTCTCAGGAGCATACAACAATAAGCACTACTTTGTTCATCAATATGCATGTCTGGGCATCTACCAGTCTAGACTGGGCTTAGCTAGGCTGACTCAGCTCTGCTCTATTCTCATGTTCC
This sequence comes from Macrotus californicus, assembly GCA_007922815.1. NCBI lineage: Eukaryota > Metazoa > Chordata > Mammalia > Chiroptera > Phyllostomidae > Macrotus > Macrotus californicus. Next base: position 10,984 of record VMDR010021437.1, on the reverse strand, counting down.
TCCTGAGACTGGCAGATTAGCCTAAGCATTCCTTTTCATGCTGATGACAGAAGCAAAAGAGTGAGTCCACAAGGGCTGTCCAAGCTTTGCTTGTGTCTCATCTACCAACATCCTATTGAACAAAGCAAGTCATTTGGCCAGAATCAGGGATTGGGATTAGGGTTAGGATTAGAGTTAAGGTTAGGGTATGTGGGACACTGCAAAGTTACATGGCAAAGGACATAGATCCAAAAAGAGATAAAGAACTTAATGCAATTTACCAAATGGGACAAAGGCACTTGAAAATATACCCCTGATTAATGATGAAGAAAGAAAATGAGTCAGTGAACAATTATGTCCCACACAGACATAATGGGACAAATGTTGGTACAAATGGCAATGTTGTCTGAATAAAGTTTTGGCATGAGAACTTGTAACCGACAGGTTAATGGGCATGTTGGTCCCTTTACACGTAGTGCTTTAAGGCTCAGTTTCTTGGTGTGTAGCTCTCTTCTGTATTGCCACTGTCAAATTTGGAGTATCTTATAAAACACCAAATAGAGATGGCAAGTTGGCTGTAAGGAGGTTATAAGCTGTCCTTAACAGTGATTTATGGAGGCTCTGATTTCAGAGGTTAACAAAAATTTGCTTTGGGTCTGTATTCTGTTTTCTGGTCATTCTGAATTGACAAATAAACATGTACCCTTCTTGGCTGGCACCTCTTATGGATAGGTGCAGCTGGATGAAAATCAGCCACAAAGGAGATCCCGGTGTTATCATTAATGGTGGCCATGTATAACAGATGTTGCCTACATATTAGAAAAGTCTGCTTAATTTGTCTCTTGCAAACATGAAGCCTCTTAAAACTATTATGTACTAAACATTGTCTTGAAAATTTGATTCTTTTCTAACATAGCTTTGCAAGAAGAACAGCAGTTTAGAATTACAAGAATAAAAGAGACTCCAATGAAGGAATACTACATCCACTACATTTGCATGCATGGTGATTTCAGTGAAGAGAAAAACCAAAAAAAAAAGAACATTCTGTTATTGCCAAAGGAAAGTACATGTATTAAAAACAAAAGTCTAAATGGATAGGTACTGAGCAAGTGATAAAAAATTAGAGCAGGAATGGTGTTTTGCCTCCTGTCGTTTGCAAGCAAGCGTCCGCATTGACTTTACTGCCCAAGAGCAGAGTGGGTGACAAAAGTGTTAGAAATCTTGCACACAGTGGTAGGAAAGTGATTTCATCCCACTCATCATCTGGTCAGCTCAACCTGATTTTCAAGCAAAAGATTAATCATTTGTTAGGTACATTAATCCCAACTCTCCGCACTGCCCAACACACATACACACACACACACACACACACACACACACTGCTGTGATACTCCTATACATAATTCTCTACCTTTTCTTCTCTTTTCAAATATGTACATATTTTATTTTTATTTTGGGACATCCTGCATACCACCAAACAAATGGCTTCCACCCTTTACTCAATAAATAAAAGAAGTGTACAAGATTTAAAAAGGTTGCAAATTTGGAATTGAGCATTGGTATAATTTCTTTGAAGAGAATTTTGTCAATTTTATGAAGAACTAAAGACTTCAAACACTGTGCCCCAAAACTCCACTTCTGGGAATCTACTCAAATAATTCAAGATAATAAAATAGCACATTACAAAAACACACTATTTTAATAGCAGAAATAGTATATTTATAATAAAACTAGAAGCAAACCCAAATTCTTACCTGAGGTTATGTTTAAATAAATGATTTTAAGTGACTTAACAAAACATTTTTCAACCGTTAGAATTATGGTTACCAAGACTAATAAGGTGAACACACTTATGCTAGATATTAAAAAAAGAAATGTAAAATTGTATATATGTTATATACATTATATATATAATGTGTGTGTATATGTGTGAGTGTGTGTGTATGTACTGAAGGTATCCAGCCATGTATTATGAAAAACAGAGACATTTATTGAAGAAGATAGAAGACACAAGATACAAGAAACAATGTACTCTGGACAATGATGCCTCAGTCTCCTTCAAAGTAGGAACCTTGGGACCTAACACAGTTCTCCCAATCACTATCAGCTGCCCCATTTTGTTTTCCTGACTTTCATTGACAATCTGAAATCTCTTCCCTTTCAAAGATGATTTCAGTTTTGGGAAAAGGCAGAAGTCACAGGGCATTAAATCTGGACTGTAGCAGGGCTGAGTCACCTGGGTGATTTGATGTTTCCCCAAAAAATTCTGCATGAGATGTGATGCATGGGCAGGTGCATTGTGATGAAGCTGCCAGTCACCACTTGCCAATTGCTGTGGCCTTCTGAATCATCTGAATAGTTTCCGAGGAGGGATGTTCAACTTAATGCAAAATTTTATGCAGATTCGTTGCTCTACTTGCTCACTCGTTTTGAATGTGACAGCCACACAGCACATATACTCACTCAACAGTGTCTACCACATTCACTGATTCATACAGTGAAGTCATTACTGTTCATGCATGCGAATTCCAGTCCACTCTCCTTGACTGCCAGGTTACATCGATGTTGTGCAAACCATTCTTGTTAGATTATCAATGGCAGGACTTTTTCCAGACAAACTTCATATATGATTCATATCCTTGTAAAATATGAATATGAAGAAAGTCTGAAGGAAGAATGGTACATGATGCAATCTTAAGAGCAATTGCTTTCCTCAGTAAACACCAGCTAGTATATCTTAAAAGCAGTTTTCTGCATATTAAACTACTTTATTATATACATATCATTCCTGACACCCTTCTTCCCTCCAGCCTTATTTTGAGATTGTTGTTTATTAGATCATCAATGTAAATAAAAGGATAGATGTTTGTATCAACTTATTTTTAATATGTTTTATTGATTATACCATTACAGTTGTCCCACTTTGCCCCCTTTATTCCCCTCCGCCCTGCGCACCGCCTCCCACCCACATTCCCCCCCTTTAGTTCATGTCCATGGGTCATATATATAAGTTCTTTGGCTTCTGTATTTTCTATACTATTCTTAACCTCCCCCTGTCTGTCTTCTACCTGCCATTTATGTTACTTATTCTCTGTACCTTTCCCCCACTCTCTCCCTACCCACTCCCCTGCTGATAACCCTCCATGTGATCTCCATTTCTGTGATTCTGTTCCTGTTCTAGTGTTTTGCTTATTTTGTTTTTGTTTTTGGTTCAGTTGTTAATAACTGAGTTTGTTGTCATTTTACTGTTCATATTTTTTGTCTTCTTTTTTTTTAGATAAATCCCTTTAACATTTCATATAATAATGGCTTGGTGATGATGAACTCCTTTAACTTGACCTTATCTGGGAAGCACTTCATCTACCCTTCCATTCTAAATGATAGTTTTGCCAGATAGAGTAATCTTGGATGGAGGTCCTTGCTTTTCATGACTTGCAATACTTCTTTCCAGCCCCTTCTTGCCTATAAGGTTTCTTTTGAGAAATCAGCTGACAGTCTTATGGGAACTCCTTTGTAGGTAACTGTCTGCTTTTCTCTTGCTGCTTTTAAGATTCTGTCCTTATCTTTAATCTTGGATAATGTAATTATGATGTGCCTTGGTGTGTTCTTCATTGGGTACAACTTCTTTAGGACTCTTTGAGCTTCCCGGACTCCCTGGAAGTCTATTTCCTTTGCCAGATTGGGGAAGTTCTCCTTCATTATTTGTTCAAATAAGTTTTCAATTTCTTGATCTTCCTCTTCTCCTTCTGGCACCCCTATAATTCAGGTGTTGAAATTTTTAAAGATGTCCTGGAGGTTCCTGATCTCTCCTCATTTTTTTGATTTCTTGTTTCTTTATTCTGTTCTGGTTGAATGTGTCTTTCTTCCTTCTGGCCCATGCCGTTGATTGGAAACTTGGTTTCCTTCCTGTCACTGTTGGTTCCCTGTACATTTTCTTTTATTTCAGTTAGCATAGCCTTCATTTTTTTCATCTAATTTGTGACTATATTCAACCAATTCTGTGAGCATCCTGATTACCAGTGTTTGGAACTGTGCATCTGATAAGCTGGCTATCTCTTCATCACTTAGTTGTATTTTTTCTGGAGCTTTGATCTGTTCTTTCATTTGGGCCATTTCTTTTTTGGTCTCAGTGTGCCTGTTATGTAGTAAGGGGCAGTGCCTTAGGTGTTCACCACACCAGGGCAAGTTGCTGTGTCGTGACACTGTATGTGGGGAAGGGGTTCAAGAGGGAACAATGCCATTTTCTCTGCTCTCTCCCGGTTTCAGTCACTTGCCCTGCTACCCACAGTCAAATTGAGCCCTTCTGGCACTGATTTCCAGGTGGGTGGGCTTGTGTATGTTCTAGGACCCTGTCGGTGTCTCCAATGAACTCTCCTGTGAGGCTGAGAGTTTCTCCTGCAGCTGCCTCCACCCACCACTGGTGTTTTCAATCAGAGGTTTGAGACTTCATTTCCCTGTGCTTGAACTCTGGGTTGCACTGTCTGCCTCGCTCCCCAGTTGTTCCAGTCTACCTGCATGTGAATGTGGGACTTCCCAGTTCACATTCCACCACCTCACCGCATCCGCCATCCACCACTTTGCCTGCCCCGGTCCTCCAGCCACTGCCTTGTGGCAAGTCCTCTCCACCCAGCTGCCTGTCTCCATCCCTCTTACTTGTCTGGATGAATATTTCTTCTTTAACTCCGTGATTGTTGGACTTCCACACAGTTTGACTTTCTGTCAGTTCTGGTTGTTTTTTGTTTTTAAATTGGTTGTTGTCCTTCTTTTGGTTGTGTACAGTGTGTCTACCTATGCCTCCATCTTCAGTTTTTTTATATCAACATATTTTAACACTAAAAATAGCATTTTTGTTTCTTTTCTTGATTTAAGGGGACCAAAGTATAGAAATTTCTCCATCCTATTCCCAGGTAACCTCTAAGTGTCTCAAAACAAAGGTTGATAGGGGACATTTGAGGCAATAACCTGTTCTACAATGCTTCATGTAATTAATTTCTTAGCATAGTGATTTCAGGGTGTGTCATTGCCATATACATACTCAATGGTAAAGATCATTCCACTTGAATGCTTACAACAATCTAAGTGGTGAAGATTGGTTGACTTAAGAGATTAATAAATATCTTCAGAACTGTTCATACTGAGTGTTAATACAAATCACCTGAGGTCCACAGATCATGAGTACTATCATTGGCTACCAAGGAACACCAAGGCAATATCCATAGACTTATATATATCCAGCCTCAGAGTCAAACAAAAGCTTCTAAAATTATAAAATAGTTTACTTTTTGTTGTTGTTCCTACCAGTGCCATGTTGCTCAGGCACTGTAAATAACTTAGCTGAGAAACACATTTATTTTAAAATAATCCTCCCACTGCCAAATGATAAATCCCCAATTTAAAACAAAAAAAAATCTATGCTATTGATAGACAAAGTATAACATAAATGTTACCCAGGAAGTGGGGCAGAACCCATGTGGAGAATTCTTCCTCAAGCATCATTTGTGCAGGAAGCCCCTATTCTATGCCCAACACAGAGCTGGCCTCTGGTTGCTTCAAAAGCCTTAGACTCATTCCATGCCCTGAAGGACCTTAAATTCTGGTGGTAGGACAGGATGCATGTGTAATCATTATATCAGGCGGGCCCTACTTAGTAGTCCATCCATAGACAGAAAATGATTTACTTTTCTCCAGCCTCTCCTTCCAACTGAGCCATATTAGATGCCCCTGTTGTGATCCTTAATATCTTAGGTCTATCATACAACTTCCTTAGTTCAGCCACTTTGGAAAAATTATACAGATTCCTCAAAATATTGAAAATAGAACTACAATATGGTCTAGCAATCCCACTTCTGGGTGTATTCCCAAAGGAAATGACAACAGGATATGGGAAAGTATCTGCACTGTCATGTTGATTGTAGCATCATTCACAGTAGACAAAATAAAAACAACCTTAGTGTTCATCAATGGATGAATCATTAAACAAAATGTAGTAAAAATATAAAATGTAATATTGTTCAAACATGAGAAAGAAGGAAATCTTGCTATTTGCAACAACATGGATGGATCTTGAGGCCATTATGTTAAGTGAGCTAAATCAGACACAAAAAGATAAATAATGTATAATTTCACTTATATGTGGAATCTAAAAAAGTCAAATTCATAGAAACAGAGAATAGAATAGAGGTTACCAGGAGCTGAGGTGGGATTGTTGGGGAGATGTGAGTACAAACTTCAGTTGTAAGATGAATAAGTTCTGGAGACATAATGCACAGCATTATGATTAGTCAACAATATGGTATTATATACTTTAAAGTTGCTAAGAAACTAGATCTTAAGTGTTTTCACCAAAAATGAAATGATAATTATGTGATGTGATGGAGGTGATAACTAATGCTCTGCTGGTAACCATGTTGAAATATTTAAATGTATCAAATAATGCATTATATATCATAAATTTACACAAATTTTATGTCAATTATATCTGTTTTTTAAAAAATTTCTCACCCTGACCAGTGGCTCAGTAGGCTGGAGCATCAACCCATGCACCAAGAGGTTGAGGGTTCAATCCCCAGTCAGGGCATATGCCTAGGTTGCAGATTCAATATCTGGTCAGGGTGCATATGGGAGGCAACTGATTGCTGTTTCTCTCTCACATCGATGTTTCTCTCTCTTTCTCTCTCTCTCTCCCCCCTCTCCTTTTCCCTCTCCCTCCCTCTCTCTCTCAAATCAATAAACATATCCTTGGATGAGAATTTAAAAAAATCAACTTCCCTAGTTACTTTTGGTAATTAAATTCAGTCCATGGAATTCCACTGAGATCTCATCTTCTGCTGTCCCCAATGTGGGCTTCAGCAGGGACCATGACTGAATGGTGTGGGGTGTGAGGATGGGGTGCACAGGGTGGGAAAGGTTGTTGAGATGAAGAGAGAAATATGACTGTACCTCTTCCTCAGCTGGCATTCTCTCACACCTGTGTCACTACTCCTCTGGCTGAGAATACCTGATCCTGAGGCCCTCCATGAAGCAGGCTCCATGCAGTAAGTTCCTCCTAGCTTCCCTGTAATTTTTGGTAATTCTCAATGAGCTCTCATGGGGCATTTGGGTAAATTTGAGGGACAACCAGGAGAAGCAGCTTTTCCCAAGTTCCCTGATATGGGAGAGCCACTGTCCTAGGAACTGCTTGCATTCTCCCTTCTTGTAGACCCCTATTTCTTTTGGAGTTCTATGGCAGCCTCCTTCCTTACTTGGCCATGGGGTCAGGGAGCACTCCCATTTTAATGTTGGGAGGAAGAGAATGAGGATAACCTGACCCACTAACATTTCACTTCCCCAAGGTTCAGAGTGTTCCTGAACAGAAAAGGAGGAGAGGGCTGGGCTGCTTGTAGAAGGGTGTGATAAGTTGTTTCTGTGGCTTCTTGGATAGAGTGTAGTGATGATTTCTGGCCTTAGTTGTTAGATGCTCTCTTTAAAATTAGTACAGTTGTTCCCAACCTTAGTTGCTCATTAGAATCACTTTGGAGAGCTTTTTAAAATTACCAATGCCTAGCCCACCCCACACCAATGATACCAGAAAATTTGGGCATGGATCTAGAAGGTTAGATAATTTTCAAAGTTGGTTTGAAAATGCAGCCAGGTTCTGGTACTATAGGGTTAATATTTAGAGCAGAGATTTTCAGCTTTGGCTGCACATTAGATTAACTAGAGGGCTTTAAAAAATATAAATGCCTGGATCTCACACTAGCAATTCTGATGTCCTTTGCCAGGCAGTGAGATTTTTTTAAAGCATCTTTACTGGTTTTGGAGTTCTTGCTATCTGGAGCTGGCATCACAGGATTCCCAGAAGAAGGCTCAAGGGAGGAGGAGGTGCTTCAGGCCAAAGCAGGTACCCAGGCCTGTGGCACCTCAGCAACTCTGCCTACTGTTAAGCTTAGTCTCTTCTCTTTCCATGAGCTTCTCCACTAATCCCCCCTCTACCCTTGTACCCACTGACTGCTCACCCTGCTATTTCAATCACACAGTGGCCTGAAAAACAAACCAACACATCAAAGTACATGCTTGGGATCATTGTGATAATGAAGATTAAAAATATAAACTGTAGTAATAATGGCAAAAGCTTGTTACCTCTTGGTTTACTTTCTGCATGATAAGAACAGAAGAAGCCATCTCAGAGCAGCATCAGCTTATCCTGCCTATGGTTGTATGCACTCTACCTTCACAAACACTTAGAAATGATACTGAACTGTGTTCTGAGTTTTCCATTCCCTTCTGGCTTATAGTGTTTCTGTTGAGAAGTCAACTGCTAGCCTTATCAGGGCTCCCTTATATGTTACTTCATGTTTCTCCCTTACTGCCTTTAAGAGTCTCCCTTTGTCTTTGAAGTTTGCCATTTTAATTATCATGTGTCTTGGAGTGGGCCTCTTTGGGTTCCTCTTGATTGGGACCCTCTGTGCTTCCTGGACATGTGTGGCTTTTTTTCTCATCAAGTTGGTGAAGTTTTCCATGATTACTTTCTCAAACAGGTTTTCTATCCCTTGCTCCTTTTCTCCTTCCAGTATCCCTATTATACAAGTATTATTATGTTTCATGTTGTCCTGCACTTCCCTTAACCCCTCTTTGTTCTTTTTCAGTCTTTTCTCCTTTTCTTGCTCTTTCTGGAAGTTTTCTTCTATCTTGTCCTCTAGCTTGCTGATTCGATCCTCTGTTTCATCGAGCCTGCTTTTCATTCCTTCTACTGTGTTCTTCAGTTCACAAATTGTATTCTTCACTTCCTCTTGGTTCTTGTTGATAGTTTCTATGTCCTTTTTCATGTTGATGTAGTTTGCAGCAAATTCCTCATAGCTTCCGTGTAATTTTTGGTTATTCTCACTGAGCTCATGAGCTTCCTCATAACTATTGTTTTGAACTCAATATCTAATAGTTGACTTGCCTCTTTTTCTTTTAGCACTCTTTGTGAGGATTCCTCCTTTACTTTTGATTGGGGGTTGTTTCTTTGTCTCCCCATTTTAGGCAGACTCTCCTTGTTTGGTTCTGTTTCTTAAATTGATCTGTTCTGACTCCCTGACGTTGTGGTGTGATCTGCTATGGTAGAAGACCTGTGAGATTCAGTGATGCAGTCTCCTTGATCTCCTGAACTTGATGCTCATGGGATGCCCTTTGTGCCATTTATGTTGGCTCTCTGGATGTTATTGGGTTTTGATAGCTGTTGGGTCATTCTTTGGTGGGTCCTTTTCTCCAGCTAGTTGCCTAGGGGTCACTCCACCCACCACATCTTGTATGCTGTTGTGCAGGTGCACATTTTTCCTTTCTGGATCTGCCTCTGGTGATGTCAGATGTTGATCCCATCTGACCTTAGGCAGCCTGTTTGAGACTCCAAGGGATCTACTGTCTGTAGCTGACTCCTTCAGTTGTTAATCTAGTCACTCTCCACTCAGCAGTCAGGATTAGGCACCATAGGGCGGAACAGAGTTCTTCCTGGTTTCGGGGCTGTTTCCCCTCAGGCTACTGCCACTTGGAGGCGAGTGGTTTACCTGAGCAAGATGGCTGCTGCAGTATGGGGGATGACTCAGCACCAAGATTCTGTCAGCTACTCTCTCAGTTCTCTCCCCAAAGCTTCTGTCCCAAGTCTTTCCTCAAGTGTCTCTAGCCCCCTCAACCCTTACCTTCGCTAGAGTCCCAGGTAAGTGGCTGCAAATGGAAATTTGCGTGTTGGCCCTTTAAACAGCTCTTTTCATCTCCAGTCATCTGTTTCTAACAGAGAGCAACCTTGGTGCTTTCTGCCACTGGTTTTATCTATGTACGTTTTGGACTTTGGTGCTCTAGGCTGGGGATCCCAGCTTATGGTTTAGACCCCACTCTTCTTAGGGGGATCCAACTGGCTGCTTAATTACCCCACCAGTGCTGCTGCCTGTGGGTGCCCAGCCAGCCTTCTCGAGTCTCCACTGCACTCCTTATCAGTCAGGTTGTACTGAAGCTGGTTTTTCTGACTGTCTGAGGTTATAAGATTTCTGTATCACTATTGTTCAGTTGTTTCTTCCAGGTGATTTCTCTACAATTTAGTTGTAATTCCAGATTGGTCCTGGGAAGAGGTTAGTGTGACTTCCATTCACTCCACTGTCATCTTCTCCCTCTCCTGAGTTTTCCAATATTATTTATTTTTCAGCTTACTCTAAAATAATCTCATCTGATAGCTTTTCTGGATGTTTCTGACTATAAATTATAAATAATAATCTAATACGTTCTTGAGTGGAAGTCAACCTCAAGAATGCCTTCCATCCCTCCTTTTCTTTTATCTATTCAGCCTCCAAGTTTCCATTTCATCCAACACCCCCTCCCCCTTGAAGCCATTCCAAACTATTCCAACCAAAGCCTACAATTGCTGTTTATGTACTCATTATTATTAGGTTCAGAACCACATGAGTTAATATGTACATTATGTGTCCTTATTTTTATACAAACATAAAAGAGAATATTAAGAACATTTTTTAAATTACTTTATTGTCATTCATTTACAGCTGTCTGCATTTTCCCCCCACCATTCCCCACAACCCAGCATATCCCACCCCCCTCACCCACTCCCACCCTCCCCATTGGTTATGTCCATGTGTCCTTTATAGTGTTTCCTGGAAACCCTTCCCCACACTATTTTCTCCCCCTTCCCCTCTGGCCATTGTTACATTGTTCTTAATTTCAGTGTCTCTGGTTGTATTTTGTTTGCTGTTTTCTTTTGTTGATTATGTTCCAGTTAAAGGTGAGATCATGTGGTATTTCTGCCTCACCTCCTGGATTATTTCACTTAGCATAATGCTCTCTAGTTCCATCCATGCTGTTGCAAAGGGTAGGAGCTCCTTCTTTCTCTCTGCTGCATAGAATTCCATTGTGTAAATGTACCACAGTTTTTTGATCCACTCATTGACTGATGGGCACCTAGGTTGCTTCCAGCACTTGGCTATTGTAAATTGTGCTGCTATGAACATTGGGGTGCATAGGTTCTTTTGGATTGGTGTTTCAG
>VMDR010021436.1:0-16861 GCA_007922815.1 Macrotus californicus | reverse complement strand
GGAAGGAAGGAAGGAAGGAAGGAAGGAGGGAAGGAAGGAAGGGAGGAAGGGAGGAAGGGAGGAAGGAAAGGAGAAAGGAAGGAAGGACAAGAAAATAAATAAATAAAAGGTGTATTTCAAGTGTATTCATTCCTATTCAAGTTTAATGTCAATGAGCTAGCTACTATCAAAGAATAAAGCACAGTCCTCAGTGGTAAGAAATGCATAATCTAGCAGGTGAAACAAAACTGGAGATGAAAAACAGCAAACAATAGAAAAAGTATGCAGTAAATATCTCCCTGTATCACCTTGGTGGCAACCAAGTTGATAGTAAGTACTATCTTGATACTATCTAGTACAAGTTGATACTTAAGTACTACAAGGTCCAGAGGAGAGAGGAATTGATGGAGGTAGGAGGAACAGGAATGTAATCAGTGCAGGACATAAGATTCAGGCAGGACGCCACCTGAATCTTCAGTAACCAGGGAGACTTGCAAATGGGGAAGAGAGAGTGGTGGGCTTTCAAGGTGAGTGAAACAACATAGTGAGTGATGTTTCTTTTCTTTTTTGAGGGGGAGGAGTGAACTAGATAATAAAAGTAGATGACTACCAAGTTATTTATTGACAGGACCTAAGTACTCCAAAGAAATAAAAATTCCACCTTGAAAGATAGCAGAGGTCAGGAGAGAGGAAAAAGCAACTGACTGGGCAAGCTGAAAAGTTGTAGATTTGTGATGGGTTTGTAACCACAGGGACATGCATGATGGGTGAGAGACGCGTAGGTTCCATATGGGCAGGAATCTCATCTGCCTGGTTCATCTCGTTCCCCAATACCTAGAACAGTGCCTGGCACATTGGGAGCCACCAAACAGATTTTTGTTTGGTAGATGAAGCATCTTGGAAAGACTCCAAGTGAGACCCAGGCTCATACACTTCCCAGCAGCACCATTTCAGAGACCTACAGAGTCAATGTTATGTTTGTTTTCCTGAATGAGTTGGTCTTCAGTGGTGTTTGCTGAAAATACAAGCCCATTTCCCCATTAGAGTAAAGGTGAAAGAACTCAAGGAATGTTTTCTTCCCTTCAGAAGTGTGTGAGAGCAATGCGCTTTTCTAAGCCCAGCCGCTCCCTGCCCAGGCCTAGAAACATGAAGTGTGATTGCTCATTCCAAAGTTTGCATGACTACCAATGTTAAAGGTCAGAGATGTGCTCATCCCTTTACAAACAAGCCGGGTATTTATTTTTCCTGCCTCATCCGTGCACTCTGAAGATGACTAGGTGTGGTAGAGTTTATTGTGCATAATGGCCTCAAATCTAGTCAAATCCTTGATTTAGTTTCAACTAAAACAAAGAAAGGAACTGTCCCAGGAATTATAGTACATATTCAGGAGGGGAAAATGTTCCAGCTAAGAAAAAAAATGGAATGAGTTAAGATGTCACTTCATGTGATGAAAATAAAAAGGAGCGTATGTTCTATTCTTTATCCCATAATTGGGGGTCACTGTGATATTTCAGTTTTTTTTTTCTGAAAGGGGCACTTTCCTTTCATGCTTTCCACCTCTTCCACCTTGAAGTTTTACTTCAGACAAATAGAGGAAATTAAAGAGATTCTCCTCAGTACACATCTCTTTTTCCCTTATGTGTTCTCATAAGCCCTTCAGGAAAACAGGAAGCTCAATGTCCTGCTGACAGTAATCTTTGCTGACTGCACTTGGTCTTCCTTCTAGGAATATAAAGCCCTTTGTGATTTCTCCACAACACGCTTTCGGTAACAGTAGAAATACAAATTAGTTTTTCTCTCCATTTTCATTTTTTTTCTTCCCTTCACGCCCTCATGCTTTCCAACATCCAATAAAGGTTCTGTTTTTTTTTAACTTGTTTGTTTGTTTGTTTGTTTGTTTGTTTGTTGGACAGGTCTTTCTGTCCCCATTTGCCCAGCAGGTAGACTGAGAATGCACATGGAGGATTTCTTAGCAGCCTCTCTGTAATCTGACTTTTGACTTCAGTGTGGTTGAAAGAACAACAGGTATCTTCCCATTCAAGAAACTCAGCCTGGAAGTCTGGCTTCCTGAGGGTGTGTACTCACACTCTTAGGAGGTCGTTCGACATTCCTGACATTTTTGTCTGTCCCTAGACTGTGGGAGTCAAGGTTGGGAAGCAGAGATGGGAGCCTATGATGCCTGAAATAGCTACACCATCTGCAAAGGATGTAGGCAGACCCAACAGAAGACCTGTCAACCATGAACTGCATAACCTGTATTTTAGTGGCTAAGTGATGCCATTTCCTGATAGTCTAGGTTAACAGGTGGAGAGGAAGAAATTAAAGTAGAGTACTGTGATAGATACCAAGAAGCAACTTGGTAATCCCTCCCTCACCAGGCTTTCAGTGATTCTTGGGTCTTGAGCTGTTTTGGGAGCAGGAATAGCATAGGCTTTGGAGCAAGAGACACCTGGGTTTATTCACTTTTGTCTCTTTCTAGGTGAACTTGGCCTCTGTTTCCACCTCAGTAGAACTGAGAGGGTAATTATAAAGAAGATTCAGTGACATCCTCTGTGTAAAGAATCTAGTACTGAGACCTGTAGCTGAGACACAGAAGATTTGTAATAGAAGGCTTGTTGAGCCTAAAAGGCATTGGTTTTCAACAAGATGTGCCTTGAGTGGACTCTTTCTGAATAAGGTGGAGATGATAAACGTGAGCATTTAGTCAGTTGTGGCACAAGGAAAAGGTAATTATGCCAACATTTAACCAGGAACCAGGACTGTGTCTTAAAGGGATATACATGGATGCTAACTCCTAGACTCCTTGCTACCGTCCCTCCTCCTGGGAAAGTTTTAAGATAACTGGGCCTGTGTACGAACCATATGTTATAAGGCACTTTTATTTAGTAGGAAGAAGCATCTGCAAAGACAAAGCTGAAATTCAATAGTGAAGTTTCAACTCTTGGCACTAGAAGGTGCTGATCCCTACACCAAGGTGCAGATAATGTCAGATTCTGAACAAAGTGTCTCCTTTGCCCACATCTGTGCCACTGTGTATTTTTGCACATGAGGCTGGTTTGCCTGGCTGCACTGAGGGGAGAATCCCAGACTTAATACTGAGATTTGGGACTTTACCGCACTACTGAGCTGGCAGGGAGATGAGGGCAGAGGGTGTGTGTATGCAGAATTAACACTGATCTTCTAGTGACCTTCAGGACCAGCTTCACCAGCTTCTGAATATCAGCTATGATGATACTATCGGAAGCTTTGAGAGTCGTGTGAATTCTTTGTGAAAATAAAATTCATCCAGACCCATCTGTGTGTGTGTGCGTGTGTGTGTGTGCGTGTGTAGAAGTAGGTCTGTAGAACAAGGCAGTTTTTATTTTGAAAATTAGATAAAACACACTAAAGTTTTGAGTTCCTCTGTATTTCATATCTGGTTCAATCTCAGAAAAGAATTCCAAATTTCTTTTGTAAATTTTTGAAATAAACATCAAATACAGATTTACAAGGGAGAATACATACATGTATAAAGTGGGTCCCCTTTATGTGGAAGGATAAAGTCTTGAAAGATACATTTTAAATGTTTAATGATGATTATTTATTGGTAGAGGGAAACTGAAGAGGCAAAAGTATAATAAATAGGGAATTTTTATTTTCTCATATATTTTTATATAAAGTGTATACTTTTAAAAAGTATCTTATATACTTTTTATAATACAGTAAAAGTGAAAAGTAATAATAGCGAAGATATACCAAGCACATCCTATGTTCTAGGAATTTTGCTCCATTGCATCATTTCATTTAATTTTTACAACAACCCCGTGGGCAAAAACAGTCTCAGTTTCACCGTGGAGGAAACGGAAGCCTTGCAGGAACTCAATTACTTGCCAGGGGACATCAGGAAGACTGTAAGGGCGACTACGCAAGCGTGGGGTCCAGAGTCTATACTTCTGGCCACTCTACTAAACTTCTGCAAATGAAAAAATAAATAAGACTTAAAATTCCTTCTTGAGAAACAAAGAGTCAGTCTCACTACCTCATAGTCACCCCTCCTATACCTCTTGTGCTTCTACTTGGAATGTAAACGTTGGCTCATTTAAACACTCAATCAAATGTATATTACAGTACTCCACAACCCCTCCCAGCAGCTGCAAGGCCAGGATGAGGAAATGTACACACACTAGTGGGGGGAGAGAGGAAGACAGGCTGGAAAAAGGCATCTCAGGCAGGGGGCTGGTCTTCCTTAAAGTAAAAAAACAAAAGGCAGGGGAAGAGAGGGGCCAGAAAGGGATTATAATTTAGGCACCTGAGAGTCCTGTACAGTTGGAAATGCCCTTGGTAGAAGTTATGGCAATGCTTTTTGATATACTTTGAAGTCTATTTTATATTAATAGGAAAAAAATAATTAGAAATTTCTTTTGGTTTGTCACTGATTGGTATTCTTCCTTTTAAAAACTTCTTTTGCCTGGGCTCTTTTTCTTTCTACTTGTCAAGCATCCTTAAACTTTTCTATAAGATAGTGAACAAAAAAGAAAAGAAAAGACAAGACAAGAAAAGACAAGACAAGACAAGACAAGACAAGACAAGACAAGACAAGAAAAGACAAGACAAGAAAAGACAAGACAAGAAATATATTAAGGGGTTCCTTTCTCCTTCAGAGCCCCTTATAGTCATTCCCTCACCTTTTAACAGGTATTTCCTAAGCCATCTGGATAAATGTCCCAATATGTTCTGCTTCATTAACTCCCTGACACATGGACCTTCATACTCCTGAAAGTGTGGGTGTATTCTCCCACTGAAAAAGAGGAAGAGAAAAGAAAAAAACTTTGAACACCTGTAGAATTCAGGCACTAAACACGCTGCTTTACTTACTTCTCCACTTCAGCCTCCCGAAGAGCCTGCAAGGTGATTGTCATCATTCCCATTTTACAAATTGAGGGGAAAAGAGAGCCCATCTGAAGTGGTCAGTAGCAGAACTGAGATTTGAACCCTTGTCTATGGCCCCTGAAGATTGCATCCTTCCACTAAGCTCACTGCTTTGAAACAGTAAAAGTGTCCTATAGAATTCATGCCTCATGATTAACATTGAGAATATTATTACTGGCCACCATTTGTTGGATGCAGTATGCTAAGAATATTCGAGCTTCTCTCATGTTCACCCAACAATGACTTTGTAAGCAGTGCCCTTGCTGACAGATGAAGTGACTGAGGTTTGGTAATGCACCCAGCTGAACACATTTAGTAAGTGTTGGAGCCAGGCCTCAAACCTGTTTTCCTAAGTTACACTGCCCAGAATACTCACCAGCTTTGAACACTTCTCTGAACACTCTGAACCTTCACATAGAC
This sequence comes from Macrotus californicus, assembly GCA_007922815.1. Classification (NCBI taxonomy): domain Eukaryota; kingdom Metazoa; phylum Chordata; class Mammalia; order Chiroptera; family Phyllostomidae; genus Macrotus; species Macrotus californicus. The sequence goes on along the minus strand of VMDR010021436.1, from coordinate 11,554 downwards.
TTTCTTGGTTCCTGAGGCTCGCGGAAGTGTTGACAATAGAAAATGAATCTTAAAAAATGTTCTCACCCCCTCCCCTCTTTACCCTCCCACAGAAGGGCAGGCTCCAGAGCCTGTGAGCTGAACTCCCATCCTCAATCTGAAAAGGCCCCTCTGAGTTCTCTAAGTCAGTGGTTTCCCAAACGTGAGCATGCACCAGAGCAGCGATTTTCAACCATTTTCATCTCATGGCACACATAACCTACTGTTTTGCCGATCTGAGAAAAAAATAACTATAATTTTGATTCATTCACACTGGATGGCTATTGTTGTGTTGTCCGTTGTCATTTTTTTAAATTGACAATCTAAGGGAAAAGAGGTCAGTGCCCCTGACTAAGTAGTCAGGTACTGCACGTTTTAAAAATTCTTCCTGGCTGGGAAATTCAGTTGGTTAGAGGGTCGTCCTGATATGCCAAGGTTTCAAGTTCAATCCCCAGTCAGGGCACGTACAAGAATCAACCAATGAATGCATAAATAAGTGAAATAACAAATCAATGTTTCTCTCTCTCTCTCAGATTAATATAAATACATAAATTTTAGCAGCACACTGATTGAAAATCACTGCATCAGAGTCACTTGGAGGGCTTGTTAAAACATGTCCCTGGGCCTCACTTCTGCATTTTTTATTTAGGAGGTCTGGAGTGAGGCCCTAGAATTGGCATTTCTAGCAAGTTCCAGGTCAGTTTGATGCTGCTGGTGGGGGTGGGGGTACACTTAGAGAATGTTTGTTTGCCTTACTCTAAGAGAAAGCAGGGCATGAGCACTTCATGTGGTGCAGAGTGGACTATGTAAACAATTGTCACGTAAATTCTGGGAGTGATTTCATGAATGCAACTTCTTTTTTATTTCTTTTTAAATTGATAGGGAGGGGAGCTGTTTAATATTTTCCTCCATCAGGTGAAATAGAGGACAGGTGGGGCTGGCTTCCCTGCCCAGCGGACTTCAGAAAAACAAAATCTCATTATCACCGGTGCCAGGAGAAGCTTGCATGCCAAAAAGCATTGTCCTTGGCAGTGCCTGCTCATGTTGTCATGGAATTCCCAGCTGCCTTGCCCATGCCCTATTGGGTGGCATGGCTGAGATCTAAGAACCAGGAAATTTTATCCACAAAAGCAATGTGTCCCTTGGCAACACATCACACTGGGGTGCTCCTTGGCTCTGGTTTCAAGCCTCAGGTCAGAATTCCAAAGGGGTGTTGCCTCCCATCTGGTTGGCATCATTGTAGCTCTTGGCAATGCTTTATCTATGATTCCTACGCAGTGAGATAAGGTCTTGCCAAATCTACTTGGGCTGGTACTCTTTGGTGATAAATTTCTCTTCTCCCAGGGTGTTACCTATGAGGAGACACAGAATCAAAGAAAATCAGGTCTGGAAGAGATCTCTGAGTTTATCTAATGAATGCAGGTCTCTGGTTTTACTGATGGAAAACTGAAAAGCAGAGAAATGACTGAGGCAAGGCAGAGGCCTGGCTGCCCAAGGACTCCATCCAGGAGCAGACCCTCCACATTAGCCTCACAGGCGGCCATCGAGGTGCGTGGGTTAGGATTAGACCAGCTGAAATGCAGGCTAACACTGGGAAAATGTGTGGTAATCAGTGAATGATGGGGCTTATCATATAATGAGGGCCGAGGAGCAAACTGCAAGCAGCCCCGATCCTTCCTGACCACCTTTGAAGAGCCACTAAATTTCTGCTCTGCATGCATTCACCAGTTTATGTTTTTTGCTCTGTTCTCTCCATTTGTAAGATCTTGGGTACAAAATGGGATCTCTAAAGAGTTTGGGTAACTCATGTCTGATGAAACTGTAGAAAATTTGCCAAATTATTTCCTCCCAAAGGAAGAGATGAATCTAAAAAAAAAAAAAAAAATCCCAGTATGCTCCCAGTCTATTTTGCACCGGGTAGTTGGATTAACTGGTTTTCTGGCAGGTGAGAATTCTATACCAACCATGGCTAATTCCTGCTTTGCTTAGAAACAGCCTTCCTTGCTCGGCTGCACCCTGGGCATAAACCCAGGAAACAGAGGTCTTATCTGCTGTTCTGAAACAGAGCTGTTATGTTCTTAACTCCCTAATCTATTTTACTATACAAAACACAGCAGGAACACTGTAAATTGTTCCTAATTAGAGCAGTTGGATTAAAATGTGTTTCAAACCTCTAAATTCCCTAGTGGGTCTCAGGTGTGTTTCAGCTGGCAGCAAACTCTCCGGGACTTATTTCTTGGTCAGAGGCCGCCCCCTGAAGTTTGATAAAGGTAAGTACAGCACAGTCCTGCTGTCTTAACAAAAGGCAATTAATTGTCTTTCCATTTAAGAATCATTCAAAAGGAAATAGATTTGGGGCTCTTAAGGAAATCTGTGTCAGTATGAAAAACATTCTAGGTACTACCGAATGATTATGCTTCAGCCCCTTTATTTGTTTGGGAAGCATGAGAAAAACTTGAAATTAATCTCTCTAGAATAGCTCTAGAAGAGTTTATCTGATAAAAGGCCAGGCAAAGTCTAAACTCGATTCCATTCTATTGTTAAACATTTCAACAGTGAGATTCCTTACTCTGAGTGCCTATTATTCCTATGTCGAAGATCTTCACATTTCAAATTGAGACGGGCAGGTCAGGTACCTGATGTTTCCTGACTCTCAGCAGTATTTAACTCAGGTTCTATCTTGAAATCCTTCTTAAAATGCTCTTCTTAGCCTCTAGGACAGTATGTTCTCCTGGTTTCCAACTTACTTCATAGGCTGCTCCTTCTCCTTCCCCTTTACTGGATCCTCTTCCTCTCCCTACCTCATGATGAAGGGGGGGTGGGGCTGGCTCAGTGCTTAGAGCCCCTTACTTCTTTCCCTGTATCCACCCACCACATGAAATCTAGTCCTGTGGCTTTAAGCACCATGTTTTCCATCTAGAAGCTCGAATGGGGAAGAATCCACTTGTGACTTGTTCAGGATGTTGGCAGAATTCATTTTTTTGCAGTTGTGGGATTGAGAACCTTAGATTTTTGCTGACTATTGGTTACAGGCTACCTGAGACCTATGAGGCCACCTGACTTCACTGCCACATGGGATACTCCAACATGGCCACTTATGACATTAAGCCTACAGGAGGAGTCGCTTGCTCCAGCCTGCTTTGAAGACAATCTTGTATAACGTAATCAGGGGAGCAATATCCCACAAATTTTGTCATAGTCTATTATTAAAATTATGATGACCCTAAGAGTGTATCTCTAGACTAGATCTTCCCTTGACCAGTAGATTAGCATACCCAATGGTCTACTTGACAACCCAAATTGGAGCTCTCAGGGGCGTGGCAAAGACCTGAAGCAGCTGACTGAAGCCACATAAGCTCAGAGAGCATTGTAGCTTCCAAGTGCAAGCAAATGAATCAAGGGGACTTCCAACTTTAGGATATCCCACACTCTCTCCAATTTATACCCACATGTACACACAAGCACCCACAGACACGCACGTTTACTTATACTTAACCAGTTACATGAACATGGTTTCTAGAGTCAAATAATTCTATAATTCTCTACTTCTCAGAGACAATATCTTTTAACTGATTTAGTTTATTTTTTGATATTTCTGTATTTCTAAACAATATGATTATAATGCTACTTCTTGGCTTCTCAGTTTTATTGATTTCCAAAAACAAAGAACGAAGATTTAGACCTCTTTTGCCATCCCCTAAAATATACTTCCTATTCTCCACTTTCTCAATATATTATATGGTTATCACTTGGTTATACTGAAATCATTTTACATTGTTGGTACCCTGTATACTCCATTCACAGCTGAGCTAAGTAGGATGTGTCGTTGCTTTTCCTTTTCTGCACATTTTGTTTCTGTTAATCTAACACTTTTTTTTCACTTTCTTAGATTTCTGTGTTCTTATAAAAAATTCCTCTCCCATCCACCCCAGGTATCTAAAGCTCTTTAAATAACACTCAGATACATTCAGTACCCTATCTTTTTCATCTTCTGGAGCAATCTCCCCTGCAGGTCCAATGTGGACAGGCCCCACAGCTGCTGCGTGGGTAGCAACTGCTTTTACTCCCACCCTGGAGGTTCCTCTGGCTTTCTCTGCTATTAGATCTGTTGTTTTGGGGACCCAAGCCTTCCTCTTTCTGGGTTATTGCCTCATTTAGTGCAGTCTATTCCCCAAGAGCTTTTGGGAAAGAACTCATTGGAAGAAAACTTATCAAGAACGTTTGTCTGAAAATATCTTGATTCTTCTTCACACTTAATTGCTTCTAGGTGGCAACCATTTCTTTGCAATATTTTGAAGGCATTCCCCACCGTTACCTAGTTAACACAGTTACTGTAAGAGTTCTGATAATATTCTGATTTTGACTCTTTGTGTAAAACCTATTTTTTCTTTCTGATAATTTTTTTAATTACTTTATTGTTGTTCAATTACGGTTTGAATTTTCCCCCCACCACTCTCCCCCCACCCCAGCCAATCCCACTCCCCTCCCCCTTGGTTATGTCCATGTGTCCTTTATAGTGTTTCCTGGAAACCCTTCCCTCCACTATTCCCTACCCCTTCCCCTCTGGCCATTGTTAGTTTTTGAGTTTTCTTTTCTTATGCTGTGCCCTGAAATTTTACAATGATGTTGTCTTAGTTTGTTTAGACTGTTATAAAAAAATACCATAGACTGGGTGCCTTATAAACAACAACTATTTATTGCTCACAGTTCTAGAGGCTGCAAGTTCAAGATCATGGTGTCAGCATGATGATGTTCCTCTTCAGGGAAGCAGATTGCCGCCTTCCAGCTGTGTCCTCCCACGGCAGAAGGGGCTAGGGACCTCCACTGGGTCTCTTTTATAAGATAATCAATCCTATTCATAAGGGCTTCACCATCATGACCTAAGTGCTTGCCAAAGACCTCACCTCCACTATTCTGACCTCAGGGGTCAGGATTTCAGCATATGAATTTGGGGGAACACAAATATTCAGATAATAACTGAGGGTCTATTTTCATCTATCATCCCCTTGACTGTGGCCAGGACCTGTGACTTACTTCTAACAAGAGACAGAAGTTACAGAGTATTACTCCCCCAATCACCTTATGTTATACAAGACTCCCTTAAAAGCAGGCTGGAGTAAGAGATTTCTTCTTGCAGGCTCAATGACATAAATGGCTGTGTTGAAGAATCCCATGTGACAGGGAAGTGTAGGTGGCTTCGAGGGTCTCAGGGTAATCTCCAACCAATGGTTAGCAAAAATCCAAGTTTCTCATTCCCACTACTGTAAGTGACTTCTGCCAACAACCTGAGTGAGCTGGAAATCGATTCTTCTGCATCGAGCTTCCAGATGAAAATGCAGCCTGAACCACACATTGATTACAGTCTTGTGAGACCCTGAGCAAAGGACTCAATTAGCTGTGTCTGGATTTCTCACCCATGGAACCCATAAAATAATAAATGTGTGTTATTTTAAGCAACTAAGCTTATGGCAATTTTTTAACACACAATAGAAACTACTAAATGTCTTTCTCTTTTATTATTTTCTTGGTTTTTTATTAGCACTTTGGGATGAATCTGAGGTGAAGATGTGTATGATCAGTGGATTAGAAAACACAGCATGTTGTATGTGATCAAACACATGTTTTTCTTGTCTGTCATCATTCTTATAAAATTTATGCAATGTGAAGAGCCAGATCTGTTCCAGCTATGAGACAAACATGCTCAGGTAATAGCAGTATTTTGGTCACTTTAAATGTGAACATGTTCTCAGTTTGATAATTAGGATGTCCAATCTCATGTAAATGTGAAAACTATAAATAATTTAACTAAATTTCTCTTCTCCCCCACTGAGTCCTGCTTTAGGTTGGCTGCTCACGATATCACATCTTCCCTTGCTGGTGGACATTTTTGCTTAGCTTTTTCCCTCTCCTATCCCGCATTGGGAACTGAGGTTTTGACCTCCCTACCCCCAAATCTAGGGAAAGGAGATTTGTCTAATGGAATGTAATCACCTTCATAAGGTGTCAGAGCTCTCTGAATAATAACTAGATAACAAGGGAGAGTTCATTCAAGAAGTCTTCAGAAATTTCCATATCCCTGACCTTTCTCGCCTGCAATTCCTTTAACCCATGCAAATTCATTTGTATTCTAGGTTGTCACTTGTGACTCCTTCCTTTTCCCCTAATCTCATTTCACTTACAGCTTCTGGCTGCTAAGATCTTTTCATTACTTTGGATGGCCTTATTAGACAGTACCCCAAACAGCCACGTATTGTCTCTCTCTTGCTTGTCTCACCATGGTCAATGGGATACACACACACGTTTGCTCTGACAAACTCTAAGCATGTAGGCAGGTCTCAGCACAGAGCCCATTCAGGGCTCCACCTATAGATCTGTGGCCACTGTTCCAGGAAAGAATCAGACCCCAGTCAGCCATGTACCCTAACTGTTGTGGTTCCATAGAAGGCTAAGACATCTTCTCTTATTAGATTTAAGGTCAGGAGACAAGCATCCCTCCTTATCTCACCTTTGGAGTAGATGGAATGAGGAAACTCACAAATAAGCTTTCTACAAGGAAATTCTTCTCATAAAATTCTCTTTTGACTTACATGTCTTTGTGGAGTATGGAACCCACAGGTTCCTTTTTAGTTCCTTTGAACACTTTACATTGGTACTTCATGTGTGCTGCTTCTTGGTGCCTCATGGAACCTTACATTTTAATTTTCTGTTTGGACACTTATTGAATCCACCACCATTAACTAGAAGTTCCCTTGCTCTCTTTATTTGCATATTATGAAGGCTGTTCATGTCAGGAGGTTATCAGATACTCTTAAGTTTCTGTAACAGCCCATTGAGAAATATGTTTTATGTCCTACTTGAACATGTCTGCTAATGTTCAATGTTTTCAAGGAATTGAATCTAGGTACACTGCCCTGAGTAGGATTTGCTGTGACAGAGAGCATGGACTGATTAGCAAATCGTTGGCACAAGTCCACATGCTCTGCCCCCTTCCTCCTGTCTGGTCATCATGAAAATGCATCTATATTTCCTCTCTTGTCAGTAGGAGAAGGGCGAAAGTGTGTGGGGCAGGGACCATCCAACCTCCATGGGCTTACTCTTTACTCTTTTACTAACAGCTGGCACTCACATATGACTTCTCTAGCCTGACTGTCGACTGTGGGCTCATCCTGATGAAGAGACTGAAAGGAAGCTACTCAGAACCACTCTGATGTCACGAGAACTGGGAGCTTTAGAAACATCTGGGATCAGTACTCTTGGCATGAGCATTGGCACTTCCATGATAGGTAGGCATGGGAGTGAAAATTCACCAAGATCAGCCTGTAAATAGCAACTGTGGGTGTGTGAGAGCCAGAACAAGAGAGGGAGGCCAAGGTGAATGGACCCAATGAGGATTGCCACAAATCACAGTGCAGATTATGGCCTGGACTGCTTTTAGTGGCACCACTTATTGTCCAGAGTGTAAGAATGGTACCTTCTTGAATGCACAGCCTGAGTGACTACATACAGTACCCCTGGAAAACTGTATTCACTGTCCCTGTGAGATTGTCCTTCACCATTCCTTGGAAACTTCAAGAACTAACTGGGAGCACGTGTTGAAAGACCCTAATTTCAATTAAACAGGAAAGCATGCATTCTAGCTACTTGTTATGAACTGAATTGTGTCCCTGCAAAACTGATATATTGAAGCCCTAACTTCCAATGTGACTGTATTTGGAGATAGTGCTGTTAGAAAGGTAATTAAGGTTAAATGAGGTCATAAGGGTGAGGTCCTCATCTTATAGAATTGGTGTTCTTATAAAAAGAAGAAGGGACACCAGAAAGCTCTATTTGAATGTGAACAGAGAAGAGGACATGTTAGGACATCTGAGACTGGATGAGCTGTCTCACAGAAAACTGCCCTAATCGCACCTTGATCTTGGACTTCTAACCTCCAGAACTGTGATAAGATAAATTTCTGTTTAAACCTCACAGTCTGTGGTATTCTGTTATGGAAGACCAAGGTGACTAATACTCTACTATAGATAGCCTTTAATAGTGGACATGACTTCACAGGCTACTGAGATTTAGGACATCAGGACTGCATGTAAAAAGAATGACTAAGTGATGCCTGAGATCCCTTACAGACCAGAGAGTCTAGGATCCTAATTACAATTAAATAAACAATTCCACTTCCTTCTAGCCTGACTTATATTACTCTCTTCTTATTGTAATTTCACATCCATAACTATTATCCCAGCACAGTCACTTCCCTCCGTCTTGCCCTCCTCACATTATGTAAGCTCTCTGTGCTTGGTTTTTGCAGCTGTAAAATAATATCCCTCACCACACAAGCTTACTGTGAAGAGTAGATCAGTTAACATATGCTAGCCCTGGCTAGGTAACTCAGTTGGTTGGAGAATCATCCTGATATGCCAAGGTTGCAGGTTCAGTCCCTATTCAAAGCACATACAAGAGTCAACTGATGAATGCATAAATTAGTGGAACAACAAATTAATGTTTCTCTTTCCTTTCCTCTCTCTAAAATAAATTTAAAAATTTTAAAAAGAATATGATATATATATATTATATATATATACTCATTCATATATATATACTCATTCATATATATATACTCATTCATATATATATATAGTCCCTGGCACATAGTGAGAACAATAAATGTTGATCCTTCTTCTTTGACTTCTTACCATTATCATCATCACCATGACATCACCACCACCATCATCACCATCATCATCATCACAATTATTGGTGAGAGAAATCAACTCTTGCCTTAAAAACTACCAGTGCAAATCTCTAGGAGACTCTGGAAACAAAGAGGAATCAAAGGCCTTGGCTGCTCTGTGTACTGTAGTCGGGGCTGATACTCAGGTGAACCAAAAGGGATGGAAATATGGAAGTAAAATGTTTCTTCACCAGTGTCTCTTCACCTGCTGCTCTGTATCTCACCTGAAAGTGGCATTGACTATGCATGTAAATAACTCCCAGAGAGCACCTACAATGTATTATGAAAGAAATCCAGGATGTTTTAGAGTACCTCACCAGAAGCTGACAACCAAACACTCCCTCACTTTGACACTAACACACAGAATTCTGGGAGGAATGAACCTTGTGTATAACCTCATAAAGCTTTCTTAGGATTTCAGCTAATTTTCAAGGCAATTATGGAGCTGTAGAAATGGACTAGGAACCAAAAGTCCTAGAAGTTCCCAATAACCTGTTATTGGCTTTATACTCTTCGGTGAGTCCCTCTGCCTCTCCAAGTCTACACTTCCTCCTCTTTGCACTAGGTCTACTGGCATACCTCACTTCACTGGATTGGGGACCAGACGAAACTGCCTTATAAACTCAAAAATACTGCATTAGATATGAAGTGGAAGTTGTCACTTTATTTCTGATTAACTTTCAAAGTTAAGTAACTAAAACAAAAACCAAAATTTTAAAGTGATCAAAAATAAATATAAGATCCAACTGGAAAATTGGGGAGGGAAATGACCTTTCTTAGAAAATTTATACTAATGACTTTTTGATAAGAAAGTGAACATGGTTCCTCAATTTTTCTAAGGCAATTTCATGAAATTTTCTTACTCTGATTCAGATTATTGGAAATGTCATATGAATAATGATATTTTATGAAAAAGGAGACCATAGTTTGAGGCAGCGAGAGGCTGGTACAACAGATATAATTTCCAAAGAAACCTACTCTTCTACATTTATGTAGCAATTCCTTTGAATCAAACCACATGAAAACCTATCTCTCCATTTAACTTCCATGAAGATAAAGAGGGCAGAGATGAATCTGCTGAAAATTCTTTCTTTTATTCCCAATTTTTAAGTCAGAAAATTTCATCTAATATTGAGCTAATTTCTTCAGTGACATTTAGCTCTAAATGTCAACTTGCTCCTTTTTTTCTTGATTTTATGGTTTCCAGCCTTATTCAGTTGATAAAAACTGAGTTAGCCTGATGTCATTTGAGGACTCTCCAGTATGAGAAAATGTATAAGTGCCTAAGAGAGGAAAAAGAAGATTAGAATTCTGGCTACTATGTTGGAATCAAGCATGAGACAAAATTGAAAAGCATATGCAATTCCGTACAATTCTGGACATTTTTAGGAAAACAGTAGGGAAAGATCTAGAATGTAGCTAGTCAACAGGAACAGCATTTCATTAATGTCACAGAAACCTGCATTTGTTGGACAACTCTAACTTGAGAAGAGAGGCATCATATTTTTCAGATATTGTTGGGAAATAACATAAAGTAGATTTGAGATCTCAGAATGCCGAAAAGAACCTTAGTGATTTCTTAGTCTTTTTTTTTTTCATTTTACTGATGATGAATAACATCCATAAAGGCAAAGAGGTTTGCAGAAAGCACCCTGGCTGGTTGGTGGCAATGATAACAGGACTCAGGGCTTGTAGATGAGCACATGAAACATTTGGGGAGGGAAGTGTTTTTTCAAGCTCAGATACTTTGAATTTTATCTGGAATTCAAATAATTTTTATTGGAATCCCAAATGATTTGCCTGTTTCCCTACCTCAACAAGGTATTAGTGTAATTTAACATAAAATGGAGCTCTTAAGTATGACTTCAACTTAACTTGTAATGCAATATCTCTTCCTCAGCCTCCATGCTGCATGCACCCTTCTGCTCAGGGAATATGGCAACTATTTACAATGCTTACATATCAATCTTCCGGTAGTTGAATATCATTGACATCAGCAACAGCCAATATATGAGCATAGGAACAAAGCATGTCATAGGCAGAGGGATCAGTGCTCTCTCCCCCAGAGCAGATGGTGGCTCCTTCTTTTCCAGGAACACTTTAGAGGGGAGTATACACCCAACACTAGGGAACAAGCACCTGGCCCATACCCACTGCTCAGTGGCTGGCGCAAGAGGAGTGACTCTCTAATAAGGACACAGTGATGTTAGTCTAACCACTCTCCTTCACCCCCCGGCCTCAATGATCAATGTCACAGATTTATATACTGTCTAGCTGAGAAAATGCTAGTAATTTGTGATAAAATTAAAAGTGGTATTTGCTGATCTCTGTGAGTATCAAATCCAATATTATTGTGCTATCCTTGAGCACCATTCAGATGAACTCCAGACTCAGCTGGCTGATATCCTCACACCTATCACATGAATTTTTAAAAAGTTGTCATTGAGTTTTTCTTTTGTGATGTATTCATAGTCTCTCTTCCTACCTTTTATATCCTTTGGTTTATTGTGACTCACCTTTGTGTTGCAATGGGTTGAAAAACTTGGGTTTAGCAGATAATTCTGATGAGTTTTGCTGCACAAAAGAAAAGCAAGTCATTGGACATTAATAGTATCCTTTTGGTGATGGTATACATTTCCTGATTTCTTGATGTCATCAACAATACTTTATTCTATCTACATAGTGTGCTGTTCTCCTTTCAAGAAATTAGAATACTCACTTTCCTATTCTTTCTTCTGCTATAATCAATTTAAAAAGTCTAAGAACTTATTTCTAAATGAATCTTTTGTACATTCTTCAACTTCCAACAAC
>VMDR010021435.1:0-16848 GCA_007922815.1 Macrotus californicus | reverse complement strand
AAGGTCAGGAACTTGCCTGATAGAGCTAAGAATCAAATCCAGTTTGGTCTGGCACCAAAATATGCTTTTTTTCTGTATATCTTCCTCCCACATCTTTGTACAAGGTAGAGTTTAGGATCTGTTTTCCTATTTCTTAAAAATACCAATGAAGACTTCCTCATTTGCCAAAATTTGTCATTAAAAAGTAGGGTCACTATAGAGCACTTTGTTTCAGATATTGTCCCAGAAAATTTAGTTACAAACATACCAGAGACTCTTTATTTTAAGAGAAATCATTAATTAAAGGCAGTGCCACACCCTGGGCCCTATTACCATGAGGCTCTGGGTATTTACAATTATTAGAGCCATCAGGGATTCCAAAGAGCACAAGTTGTTTCATGGTCAAGGACAGGAGGAAGTGTCTGAGTCAAGATTTTTTTTAAGAGTATATTTGTATCTTCTTTTGAATAAGATTGTGAAACCATAAATACTGTCACTGCAACAGTCCCTAGAGTCTTTGTTCTGTTGTTGTATGGCTGACTTTATCTGGGTATTTCAGCCTAAGGCACTGAACTATAAAGAAGCAGAACAGTTCGGAAAAAAAGACTCCAGGCAGCCCACATGAAAGTGGTTCTCTGATTTCCTGAGTGCATCTCATCTTCCTGATATGTCCTCACAGCCACTCTGCCCCATACCCCGAGCCGCTCTTGGACCACTCAGCTGGACACTCCCTCCCAAACTGAGAAATTACATGGAACAGACTGAGAAATTACATGGAAAAACTTATTTCCTTCACATAGAAAGATCTGTTGGGAGACCCACATCTCTGATAACAATTGAGAGCCTTGACTTATTAATAACTCTCACCATCTTCAAACCACATTTGTAAATTTGAACTCAACACAAGGTTGAAGTTCCACAGTAGGAAATGTGGATTTCCTCATTTTCTTTGCTTCGTACTTCTTCTAAGCTCTCCTTGATGCAGCCACTAAAGGTTTAATATAAAATAAACATTTTAGAAAAGGTTATTTTTAAAATGTGGATATTAGTTTTATGTAATATTAACTTTTCCCAATTATTTTAACTTAAAGAAGTCCTTGTTATGTAGTTTTTATTATTTGGGTAGATTTTATAATGAATATGATAACATTAACTATTTTTATAGGCATAATAGGAGAACATGTAATCCATTTTCATGCAGCTAAAATTCATTACAGATTGGCATTTTAACACTTAAAATCTTTTCTGAAAAAATAACCTTCATAAAAATCCAAAGGCTTTTTCTCCCCCTTCAACAAATGTTGGCTTTTGTTATTTTTTTATAAGCTGCATATTGAATTTCCCAGGCTGTGTTTCTGAACAGCAATCTACTGAAAAAAAGTGCAATTATTTTTTTCCACTCAAACATGCATTTGAGAAAAATGAGTAGATCAGATAAAGAGCTGAGATGCTATTCAACACAACCTTGAGTCACTCTCTGTCTCTTTAAAAAAAAGGGGGGGTGGCAAAATCAATACAAACCAATAATAACTTCACATTTGTGGAAGCAACATGAATGGCTCTCCAAAATATTGAGACACATCCAAGTACATTTTCGTAGAGCTGATATTTATCAGAAGTCATTTGCCCTCAAGCAGATGCTCCCTTTCATTGTGCTCCTGTCACAAATGACTAAGATTTATGACAGACAATTACAGCATCTGCAGTTAGCAGCCTTATAATCAGCACCATTATTTAACGATTGGTGCAATAAACTGACTCCTGTTACTGTTTATCAGATATCAGTCAGTTCTGGCTATTTTCTTCAGCTCCCAAATCACAGTATGGTGCAGCCACTGCCTTTTAATGGTCAGGCAGAAGCAGGAGCATTTTCACATTTTGTACAGACTGCTGAGGAATAGAAAAAAAGCAGCCAATTACATGTATGTGTGGTGCCCTCTCATTTGAGGTGCCTGTGTATGTAACTATCTCTATACAGTTCTAAACATCTTACGGGAGTGGGGAAAGCTTTTACTGTTGAAGAGGGGCATTTTATATATTTTTTAAAAAGACCTTTTTGATTTTATTTTTTAAAAGTTCTCTGTTTAAATTTGCATATCTTTTCTGAGTATGAAATGCTGCTCTACTAGGTCCCCTGTTTTCTCTTGTAGTGTGGTTTCAGCTTGCCTTTCACGACCAGGAAAGGAGCTATTGTTCCTCAAAAGTATTTGACAGGAAGCAGGATTTCTCCTCCAAACTTTGTGAGGTTTTATTCCGAGGGAAGTGCTATGGGCACAACAGAATTAAGTCTTTCATCAGTCAGAAAGCCCACCTATATAAGAGGCCATGTGTGTATATTTAAACACCACTTACATATTAAGGAATTCTCTCTTTCTAAAAATACAAACATACAGAGGTATATGTACTATGTAATGCCCTTCCACAAGAAACACCACACATTTATGTATCAAATAGGAATGGCAGGCAATAATTCAGAGGCTATTTGGAAGACAAGACTTCAGTATAATATAGGAAAGGTATAAAGATGTGAATTTACAGTCAAAATCAAAAGGTTATAAAAGCATCCATAGAAGTTCAACTGTGAAATCTAGTCAAATTATTTATAGGAAAAAAATAGCCAGACCTTTCCTAAATTTTCCATAACAAATGAATTAAGTTTCTCATTTGTATAAAAAAGCATTTTATCCACCCTGGCTGGTGTGGCTCAGTGGATTGAGCACTGGACTGCGAACCAAAGGGTTGCCAGTTGGATTCCCAGTCAGGGCACATGCCTGGGTTGCGGGCTGGGTCCCCAGTGGGGGATGCTTGAGAAACAATCACACATTGATGGTTCTCTCCTCCTCTTTCTCCCTTCCATCTCCTCTCTTTAAAAATACATAAATAAAGTCTTTTTTAAAAAAGTATTTTATCCAATGACTTCCATTTTATATATTTGATAATATCATAGATGTCCCAATGGAAATATTGATAAAGCTGCTTTTGTAAAGTTTGTACAAAGTTACATGCTTCTCCCAACAGTGAATAAACCAATGCATTCTTTTAATTAAAAAAAATATGGCACCCCCATGGGGGTCAGATTTCCCTCCTGAAAAATGTATAAGAGGCTTCATCCAATCAACATGTAAAACTGGCTTTTTTCTAAGTTGAAACTTTTACAGAGAAGCCTTTGTAATGGACCTTCTCAAACTTGACCTCACAACTCCACAAGAAGCTTCAGTAGGTGAATCGTCCTTAGGCTTTTCAAGTTAGAAAGGCTTTGAGTACCATTTCTTGCAGTTCTCTCACTGGAGAGAGGGTGAGGGTGCGAGTCAGAGAACTAAGTGATTTTCGCCATAGCACAGAGCTAAAGTTAGCACTTTTCTGTGCCTGGCAGAAGCCAGCTCTTTGGCTGTGCTAAGCCAAACCCCACTTTGGGTGTTTTGTGCCCAGTCCTCCTACAGAGCGCTCCACTCCTTGACTGAAGGAAACAAAAGCTGCCCTGAATCTCCTAGACACTTCCTGCCCTATTTTAGTAACTGGATCTGGAGTCAGAAAAGAACTATTCAGTCATACACTCATACAAATAACACTTTTATTCCATCAGTGGGTGGCAAAGTTAACTCAAGTTGTTGGTATTTACATGTTTTAAATTTCCTAATAGAGTAATTGGCACCTTGTATAGATCTTGTTTAGTTGTCATTTGTTGGTTTTGTTTTTTCTTTAAAAACTATGTTGCACAAGTGACTGCAAAGCTGCACCAAACTATTTCACCAATTTGGCAGCATCAAGTTATTTTTAGAATCAGGAAGAAGGCAGCACCAAACTTCCTTTGCTGGTGATTTACAGAAATACATTAATGCACAGATAGGTTTCTCATTCCATTTTAGTAAGATTGGGCAAGTACTTTGGATTCATCAAAGAAGTTGGTATATTTTCTATCTATATCCTGCCCTTTTCTGCTGGTTAAGAATGAGAAATTACCCAGCCAACAGCAAGTTACTGCCTTTGGAAACTAATGACAAAGCCATCAGCACTGCAGGCTGTTAGTGAGTGTTCATCAGAGGCTCCATCTGGGTCAACGCTATTCACATAAACACATGCAGGTGGTACACCTCGACATCAACTCCCAGTGCCTAGCTGTGACATACCTCGACACCAACCCCCACTACATAGCTGATGGCCATGATGGGCCCCAACAAACTTCACTGCTTGACTGTTTCTTAGCAAAAAAAATAAAGGTGGCACAAGGAAATTTTTCTTCAAGACTCAATCTGAGGGTATGCAGGACATCGAAGGGTAGAAGGGAGCACCAAAAGAAAGTCATGCATTGTCAATGTGTGGTGGCTGATGGCCAAAGGCCACATGATGCAAGAACCAAGTAAGGGTCAGGATCCCAAGTCAGCCAGATCTGGGCTTGAACAGGGGTCAGGTTTGTGAGACACTGCCAGAATTCTTCACGTCAGAAGGTCCCTCATCTATAGGTGGGGGTGAGAATGAGATAGTGCACATAAAGCACTGAGCACCGTGCGAGGCACAAAGCAAATGTCAGCAGCTGTTATTGTTATTGCTGCTATTCATATATGAGATTCCAGTGCGAATTCTTTTGCAAGTAGAAATTTGGACTTCAGAGTTGGGTTCAGTAAGCAGTTCCCCCACTCCCCACCTGAACTTAGCTGTAGAGAATTGTCACATTAATCCTAGAAAAGGTCTATATACCTCATCTATCAAACAGTGTATCTAAACAATGTACATATATGTATAGTACATATGTATGCACACACATATATTATTATTGTTACACTTCATTGGCTTTGGTTCAGTACTGCTGTGAAAAAACTAAATTTGTAGAACATAGAGAAAACATAAAAATATTACAAAGGACATGATTTCACTTTTTTTTTTGCTCAGTACCAATAGTCCCCTGAATCACAATGGGGCTGGCAATATGACAAAATCCTGTCTTCTCTATTCCCAAACACAGATTATATACCCTTTAACTTCTCATTATCTTCACTTTTCCAGTTTTTCACAACCATCTGTCCATAAAAATGGGATTGAAGTGAGTAGGACAGAATGGATGGTTTTCCACTAGAATCAGAGGTCTCCTTTGGCATACAGGTTGCTAACAGCGAAATTAAATCAAAGGACAGTGATGCAAGGGCAGGCAGCCAAAGGCACCCACTCGTTTCTTGAGGAAGGTACAGCACTATTTAATGACAGAGTGAAGAGTCTAGAAAGAAGAGGCTTTGGACACTCTGGGTTCCAGGCCAGGTCCACACTTACTAGCTGTGGGACTTTGAACAAGTTACACAAACTCTCCTAGCCTCAATTTTCCTATATGCAAAAGGATAATCATAGTAATCCCCCCACTGTTTAGAGCAAATAAATGAGTCAACATATGTAAAGTGATTAGCACAGAACCGGCATATAGTAAGCACCCATTAAATGTTTTATCTGTAAAATGCTACCAGCTTTGCTTTCATATGTTCTTCCGTGCAAGTGTGGAATATCTAATAATTGTGTCTTGATCTATTCTAGAAATACATCTTTATAGCAGAAAGTTTATTGCTTTCATGGGAAATTTTTAAAAATTATGTGCAAATCTATAATTTTTTCTCAAAAACAACATCAACTTTTTCTTTCTAAAAATGAGCCTGCAAATCAACCCCATTAATTCAATTCCACTGCAGGTGTTGGCCAAGCATCAGCCTTCACTACAACAGCGTTGGTAGTCGCTCTGGTGCTAAAAAGGTGCCGATTTTTCCATATACTACTTAGCTAAATATAAAATAGGGTTTTTATGGAAAGCATTCCAAATCTCATCTCCGCTTTTTATCTGATATTCTTAGATGCTGGGTCATTTTAGTGTCTACTTTCAAGGATTTATTTCCTACATCTAGTGATACTTTTATAACTCTGAGTACAGACAGATTATGGAGAATTATCCTTCTTGTAAGATAAAGGACACAAATAGGATGGATTATTTTTATTCATTTTACATCTAATGCTGATTCATTGATCTTTGAGTAAGACAGCGTACAGTATGGCTGCCAATATAAGCAAGTTAAGATTTCAAGCATTCTTCATGCCTTCTAAAATACTACCAAGTCAGTAGAAAACTTCACTTAAGAACAGACATTTTAAACTGCGATGAAAAGTTCATTTTGAAAAACATTTTTACTACACTTCAGTTTTGAAAAACCCAGGGTGGTGGTGGGGTTGATGGAGAAGGAATTACACAGTTGAGGTAGGCTAGAATGCAGGCCATTTTCTCTATTTTTTTTTTCCCGCTATTCCTACTAGACATGATTTTTTGTTCTTCAACATACTAAGTTTTTCACTTGGTGTGAAAAACCTGAGTTTTGGAGACAGTTCCATGCTTTCTCACTAGCAGTGCAGCCTGGGACAATTCACTGACAATGTATAGATGGGTGGTAGGAGGACCAATCATGGAGCCAGACTGCCTGGATGCAAATTCCAGCTCCCCCCACCACCCCCACAGATGTGTG
This sequence comes from Macrotus californicus, assembly GCA_007922815.1. Lineage (NCBI taxonomy): Eukaryota > Metazoa > Chordata > Mammalia > Chiroptera > Phyllostomidae > Macrotus > Macrotus californicus. Next base: position 10,381 of record VMDR010021435.1, on the reverse strand, counting down.
ATTGTAGATGGTAAGTGTGCTTTCTGTGCTTCTTCTTCCTAGTGTGCGCGATGGAGAAAACCCTGACACGATGGGGATATTACAATAAGAATGAGACACTCTTTCTAAAGGTGTATGATGCTAATACTCCCTTATTATTAACAAAATTGGACTAAAATGCCTCCCTCTCAAGATTGTCTGTTGTATTAGTGAGATAGCACATTAAAGGACTTTGTATCAGTAAACTACCATACCAAGTTTAAAACTTATCGCATTATCTTTTAGTTGGCAGCAGCATCCTAAACTTACGTGGCCTGATTTTTGTTGAGTCTTCAATCTGTGGCCTTACCTTGGTCCAAATATTTCAATTCTCCAAGTAACTGAGTATTTTGTTTGTTTGTTTAAAAAAGAAAGGGTAGAATATGGGAGGGAATCCTGATTCCCCTCTATTGCACTGAGATCCAAATTACTTTACCACTCTGCCTGGGCAAGTACAACCTCCTGAGAAGCCACTAGGATGACAATTTAGGTGTGACCACTTGAAGCACAGGGGCAATGGGAAGATCAAGAGCTGCCCTGCTAATTCCGCAGGAATTAAGGCAAAATGGAGAGAAGCCTAGAGACATTTTCCTCCAGTTAGTAATTCTTCTGGCTCCAGTAACACACAGAAATTCAACCTAAAGTTCTCGTCAGCCCCGAAGCACTTCAGAGTCACTCCTTAGAAGACCTTCTGCTCGTGTACACTACAGGGGAGTGAGCTTGTAGCATTACACCTACTACTGGCTTTCCCTTGCTTTTCAGTTTATCTGATGTTAAATACATCTTTTCATATTTTACTGTGACCACTATTTATGTTTGTTTTGTTTTGCTTATTTTTTAATTATTAATTTCTCTCCTATTTGTCTGTAAAATAAAAAGAAAAGCCTTCTGCCACTGCTCTTTCTTAAGACTGGAAGGGCTGACAGGGGTGGCTGCGACAAGGCCCAGGTGCTGAGTGGCAGGCTGGGGCCAAGGCAGGGACTCTCCAAGCGCAGGCTTCCCACTTGCATCAGCCGTTTGCAGTCTTGAGAGCAACCTTAGTGATGCAAGGTGCTGAGGTGTTTGGGAGCTTTTTATAAAAATTATAACTTACCGTAGTTTCTCTTTATTTTAAATAAATATTGCTTATTTCATCTGAATTTACAATTGTATATTCTTTTTCTTAAATGGGTACCCCTAATTATATAAGATTTTGGTGTACCCCTGTGCCTGGAGAAGGATATAGGCATGAAAAGAGGCAAACAAAAGCTAGCCCCTTTGGAATTCAAAGGAGAGAGACCAGAGGCACATGTCTAGCTGGGGAAAAGCTGGAAGGATCAGATTGTTGGATAATATAGCAAGTCACAAGAGTAACCTGGCATATAGGACATATCTTAGAAAGAAGGAAGAGATATTGGTGTTCAAGGCACAGTTCGTTGAATAATGTGTGCACTAAACATCGGTGGGCTGTTTTGAACTGTTTCTGTACTTGCTTGAACTTGGAGCAGCTCCTGATAGTTAATGATACTCCCAACATGGGCAGTTGTCCACATCATCTCAGAAGTAAACACAGCTCAGTGTTAAGAGCAGACATTTTCAGAGCCACAGCAACTGGGTTGGAATCCTGGTCAGCCACCAAACAGCTACAGGACTTGTGAAAGCTGTTGGCCTTTCTTGTGCTTCCTGATCTGCAAAATGGGATAACACTTGCATCTACCATTTGGGCTTGTTAAGGGGATTGAATACACTGAAGCTTAAAGAGCACTTCCCAGTGTCTAGATCATAAATGTAAAAGAAAGTGAGCTCTTTTAATCACTCCCCAAGTCTTCTCCTCTAACAATCACTGCCACCATTCTCAGCTCTCTGTGTGCCCTGATTTTCCATGTTTTGTTCATGTTGTATTTTTTTTTAAATAATGTGGTTTATGATGTTAAAACTAATATAACATGCTTGTATTAAACTTGCAAAAAAAACCCAAAAAGTATAAATGAGAAAGTTAAAACAATTCAGAAATTCTACAGCACATTCATTTAAGTTGTGCATTTTAAGGGTCTGCATGTGTCAGGTGTTGTGATGGGTTTTGGCACCTCTAAGTCCTGTCTTTTCCCTGGTCTATTTCTCTGTCCTATTCAGTTAATTTAAAATGACAGATGTTGCATAGGAGAACATATTCACCAATGATACATTTGATAAGGGGTTATTTCTGAAATATATACAGAACTTAAACAACTCAACACCAGGAAGACAAACAATCCAGATAAAAAATGGGCAAAAAACCTGAATAGACTCCTCTCCAAAGAGGATATACAGATGGCCCATAGACATGAAAAATGCTCAATGTCACAAATCATCAGAGAAATGCAAATTAAAACTGTAATAAGGTATCACCTCACACCTCCCAGGATGGCTACTGTGAATAACTCAACAAACAACAAGTGTAGTGTACCATTGGTGGGAATGCAGACTGGTGCAGCCACTGTGGAAAACAGTATGGAGTTCCTCAAAAAATTAAAAATGGAACTGCCTTTTGACCCAGTGATCCCTCTCCTGGGAACATATCCCAAGAATCCTGAAACACCAACTCAAAAGAATATATGCACCCCTGTGTCCATAGCAGCATTTTTAACAATAGCCAAGATCTGGAAACAGCCCAAGTGCCCATCAGTAGATGAGTGGATAAAAAAGCCGTGGTACATTTAAACAATGGAATACTATGCGGCTATAAAAAAAGAATAAACTCTTACCCTTTGTGACAGCAGAAATGGGCCTGGAGATTATTATGCTAAGCGAAACAAGCCAGTCAGAGAAAGATAAATATCATATGATCCCATGAACATGTGGAATCTAATGAACAAAGTAAATGAATGAACAAAATAAAACCAGAGGCATGGATACATGCAACAGACTGATAAATGTCAGAGGGGAAGGGTTGGAGGGAATTGATAAAAGAAGGTGAAGGGATTAGCCAAAAACCATATATGCATGACTCACAGACACAGACAATAGTGTGGTGAAGGTCAAGGGAAGGGGGCTCGATGGAAGAGGGCAACCGGGGCGAGGGGGGAGAAACGGGGGACATCTGTAATAGTGTCAACAATAAAATAATTTTTAAAGTATCTATTGAGAGTCAAAAATACAAAATAAAAGGAACGATGTCAACACTTTTTGAAATCCACTCAATCAAGTAACTAAGGCTAACTTCGCTTTTAGGTAAAGTTCAAGTTCTTTACCTGTTGTTCTAAATTAATTAACTGCCTACACTAATATTAATGTGAGATTAATTCTAAGCATTTATGATTGTTCTACATGGTACACAAAGTTCCTTCATCCCTTTTACAGTATAACCCTGCATAGGGCATAGAAGAAGCAGCAACATTTGTAGTTTCCTGAGCCTTATAAGGGCTAAAGGCAATGCCTAAAGGAAGTTAAACTACTTGGACCAGATTACGAAACTAGAATACAATGGGCCTGAAATTCACATCCTGGTGAGCGTGGGGTGGTGCCTTCAGCCTTGGAATTAGCATGTCAGTTCTTTGCAGTTATTTGAAACTTATTCTATTTTAAATGGAACGTCTGCCCACTGGATGACCCCTTCAGCTCTCACTGCCAATCAAAAGAATGTCCAAGACTATTCCCAGACCCAAGTTCTCAGATGAATCATCGAGGTGAACCCTGGGAAGAGCCCACTCAGAATCCTTTACCACAGCCTTAGAGACAGTCCCCAGGCAGACATGGGGGTGACAGATCATCTGCTGACTAATTTCTATCAAGGTCATCATTAGGATTCTTTACCAACATGCAATTTAAAAATTAAATAATATGTACCACAACATTCTCTGTCCTTGTACAACAGAGATAAAAGGAAATCAAGGTTAGGAAAAAGGTAGATAGGTTTACTGTTCTGAACAAACCCTTACTGGCTTTTCCAAAAGGTGAAAGCTTAAATAATTTACAATGTACGTATTTTCCTGTACTGAGTTTTAACAATAGAGGGCCACTAGCCACAGTAAATAATGCTTATAATATTCTGCAATAAAAGAATATGTCTAAGATAAAGGGAAGGAAAAGAAGGACTTTAGTGAATTAGTTAACCGTATTTTTCCATTAATAATAGAATGTTCTAACCAATTAATACACAATTTCATACCCATCAATTGAGATGCCCAAGGGAAGAGCCATCTGATGCATTTACTATGTTAACCCTATACTCTCTGAGCTATCAGTTGAGAAATGTAAGGAATAAAATAAGAAGAAAACTTGGAAAGATTTTAGAGATCCACCTCTCTGAGCTCCAAATGCTATTTAGAGTAGCAAAGACAAGGTAAGAAGGACAGGTTCAATTCAAGGAAAGATGAAGCCAAAGATTGCCATGGGTATTCTGAAAGTAGCTTGGAATAAAATCTGCCAGATTTCACAAAAAATGTGACAGAAATTAGTTTGCAATTTCTTCAGGAAATTCCTTTAACTTCTTAACAGAGTTCTGCAATTTTACCTAGTTGTACCTAGGAATAACACTGTCAGAACGTTTTGTGCTGATGTATATAGCGATTTTAGTCACTGCAGGCTCTGAGTAATTTCAGATCTCAAATACATCTGTGGGAAGTTCATGAAGTATAGAAAAAAGATTTTTGTCATAAATTCCTATAGGATCAGTTATCTGTTGTCCAGACTAACTCCTTTGTTTACTTATCAAATATATTTAAGTGCTTACCATGTATCAGATACCATTCCAGAGGCATATAAATATTAATTCATGTATTCCTTACAACAACCCTCTCAGGGAGGTGCAGAGAGGCACCGGCACTGATTTGCCCAGGCTGTAATCGTGAAACCGGGCTCTAAGCTCAGGCCAGTTGGCTGCAGTGTCTGGGTGCCTAACCCCTTCTCTAAGCTCTCTTTCTACTAGAAGGAAGGAATGAGTGAAAAGTAGAGACATCCATGAATGCCTTACCTGGAACTTTGCCTCATCATTTTTCTTCTCTATCTCCACCAGTGCTTTGCATTTTGTCCACAAACACTGAGCTTCTCTCTTTCAAAAGGTAACTCTTCAAGCTGACATTTTGTTGTAAAATTTCTTGAAAAGAAGCCCATACTTAGCTCTTCCACTTCTCTACGAGCTACTTATTCCATAACTTCATGTAACCTGGTTCCCTGCCACCTTCCACTTCTCTACTTCCCTCAAAAGGACCTCTAAACTGCCTTACCCAATGGCCTGTTTCTCAGGCTCATCACTTCTCCTGCCATCTTTCTACACCTTTTCTCTCTTGGTTTCACTTAATCCTGGTTCTCCATCTTCTTTTTGCATTTATTCCTCTGCCTTTTGCTGGTTGACATTTCTCAAGATTTTCTTTGGTCTCTCTCTCTCTCATTTTCTTTCTCTTTCTCTCTCCAGGCATTACTTTAAGAAATATTCTCATATCTTCCTGTAGCTTCCGTTCCTTATACTAGTTTCTGAAGTTTGGTTGGCCCCCCAAACCAACTTGTCAGTGCCTGGAGAGTTGGGCCCATCTCTTTGGAGATAAAGTCACACTACCAATCTCACAAGAATGACAAAGCATTCATTTAAAATGAAAAGTATATTGTCAAAGGGAACTTTATCCAGAGCATTAAATAAAGTCATGAAAAGCAAGGACCTACAGCCAAGATTGTTGTACCCAGCAAAGATATTATTTAGAATAGAAGGGTAGATAAAGAGCTTCCCAGAGAAGGTAAAGTTGAAGGAGTTCATTATCATCAAGCCCTTATTATACAAAAGTTAAAGGGGCTTATTTAAGAAAAAGAAGATCAAAACTATGAACAATAAAATGGCAATAAATACATACCTGTCAACAATTGAATCTAAAAAACAAACTAAGCAAACAAGAAGAGCAGAGACAGAATCATGGATATAGAGAGCGTTTTGATGGCTGCCAGATGGGAGGGAGGTGTAGGGGAATGGGTGAAGAGATGAGGGGATTAAGAAGTACAAATAGGTAGTTGCAGAATAGCCATGGGGATGTAAAATACAGCACAGGAAATGGAGTAGCCAAAGAACTTATACTCATCACCCATGGATATAAACAAATGTGTGGGGATTACCTGAGGGAGTGGGAGTTGCTGAGTGGACAGGGATAAAGGGGGAAAAATTGGGACAACTGTAATAGCATAATCAATAAAACATAATTTAAAAAGAACTAAATTATGATTAATATACCAGTTTGTTAATTTATAACAAATGGTATTATTACAAAAAAGAATGTACATTGGAGTTCTCTAGTAAGCACATTTTTCCCCCAGTGGGCATTCCATGTGGGAAGTTAAATTATAATCATTGGGCTGCTAGATCAGCATGGAATAAGAAAAGGAAGAAAGAACACATGACATATTTAATGGTATCAGACTGAGATATACAGGTGTATCTAGATCCACAATAGGGTGATAATCTGCTTTGGGAACTCAGCAGGTAGAGTAATTGGGTCAAATACCATCTTCCATGAATGAATGAATGAATGATTAACAATGGTCTTGAGGTCATTCATATTTTACCATTTAATTGTAATTATTTGTTGAAATCCTGACTCTTTTGCAAGATTTGAATTGTAAGGGCCATATGAATTCATCACTGTATCTTACCATCCAGCATAATGCCTGGCACTTAGGAGAGAGAAGGCAATAAATATTTGTTAAAATTAATGAAAGTCACCTAGATATTTATAAATATAAATAAAATGCATTCCAAAGTTGGCTTTCATGTGAGTTACCCAGAAAGTGCTACTGTATGTTTTGTTTTGCTTTACAGAGTTTATCAGGTCAAGTACATAGGATGCCTTAATTTCAAATGTTTACATTTGGCTCGTGTATTTGAAAGCTGTGAAACAGTAGGTTACACAGTGTTTATTTTGTGTGTCTTGTTTCTATAAATTTCAGCTACTTATTTCTCCTACCCAGGGACTAAACCCCATTCCAACCCCTGCCCCTTCGTCTTTGATGTTGCTCATTCTCAGTAGGTGGAGGATGCAACAGCAAAGAGACAGAGGGAGAGATTCTGCGTGCCTGTGTGGGCTGCCCGGGGCACTCATGGGGTTAAAAGCACTGCAGTAATATTAAGCACATGTTTCAAGTCAGCAGGGTGCCAGCCTGAGATGTCCTCAAAGCCTAATTTGATAGATATTATGCCATACACTGCTGCAAGTAGTAATGAAGAAAGTAAAAATTTTATGGATGAGCAAAATAGGAGCTCTTATGAATGGAGTGTTTTTAAATCAGGTGTATAATTTACCCAGTGTCAGACCACATGTAGAGTGCATTACTCAATTGAACTTACAAGCAGATAGAAAGCAGTTTCTTTTAATAAGCACTTCTTCAACTTATTGGCTCTACAATTACTTGCACCAAATTACCAGCAGCTGCTGCCTGTTTGGTATTTTATCCTAGACAAGGAGTTACATTAGTTTCTAATCAACAAGCCATTCAAGGACTCTTTATAATTTTTAGCTTAATTCCACTTTTATTTGGAATTTATTAATTGAAATATCCAATATTTTCATGACAGTATTTTGCTTAGCTTCTCTTAATAGGAACCCTATTCAGCAGCCGAGGTAAAGGAGAAAGGGAGGAAGGAGGCCCCCAAAGTGATTTCTGACATTTATAACATTTTACAGACTCTGTTGGCCTCATGTTACCTTATAGGCTGAACTTTGACATTTCAATTGCTTATGTAAAAACAATGATGTTGTATTTAAACTCCTTTATGTTTGAAGTCAGTAAATTGTGTTATGTGTCTAAGTAGAATATCCTCGTGCATAGGAGTTAACTGCAAGTTTACACATTAGCCAGGTCAGTTTAATACAGGGCTTCTCGATCTCAGCACTGCAGACATTTGGGCTGGCTAATTCTTTACTGGAGGTGGGGAGGGGAATGCCCTAAGCAGTGCAGGATGTTTAGCAAGATCCCTAGCTTCTACCCACTAGATGCATCCTGCACACACATACAAGTGTACAAGTGTGACAACCAAAAATGTCTGTGACACTATAAATCACCCAAGATGATTTGATACAACAGATTTGAAGAAATTAAAGAGAAAGGGGCTTCAGAAATAGTTTTAAGGAAAAAGTATATTTTTCATTCATTCATTAAAAACTTTTCAAAGTGTTCTTAGAAAAATTGTGTTTGTATATGTACTAGCTTATATTTGTTTGCTGGACCGGAAATTGTAAAATCAATTTGTGAAGGAACTGAATTCTTCAAATGCAATTATTTAACTACCACCCTATTTTGAAACTGCTTTCAGAGCCAAAGGCAAAAGGAAATACACACACATACACAAATGAAACAAAACCTGCTCATAGCTAAGTAAAATAAATATTTGAGTAACTATTCACACCATAGAAAGTAAGAATTTTGGATTGCTTTTTTAAAATGTCCTTATATTTTTAGGACAGTAGAGCCACCACTATATAATTTTAGGCATATTTCATTTTTTTATCCTCACCAGAAGACATTTTTCATTGCTTTGAAAGAGAGAAATAGAGAGAGAAAGAGGGAGAGAGAGAAACATCAATGTGAGAGAGAAACATCAACTGGTTTGCTCCTGTATGCTCCCTGATCGGGGATGAAACAGCAACCCAGGCACGTGTGCCCTGACCAGGGATCAAACCTTCAATCTTTCAGTTTAGGGGATAATGCTCCAACCAATGACAGAGAAAAGCCCTAACTCCAAAAAATAACAACACATCTGCATACTCATTGAAATCTTAATTTTTCAGATTCTTTCTGGAACCAGTGCCCAGACCACAGGAAACTTTAGCAATCAGCTTAAGAAAAAAATTTAAGCAAACAATTAAGCAAAACTACTGAAAAATAATTAGCTAGACTTCAACCTATTGAAATCAATCCAAACTGGATTCCTTCTTACTAACACTTTATGGAATTCAAAATAAATAATTGGATCTTCATACACACTAGGGTTTCCATGATAATCTAGAGACATGTTTCCTTCTTCTTACCACTATGTCTATATGACCCCAATTGAACACTGAAAAACAGAGCACTTCTAGCAAAGACTCTGAAGCTATAGCCCCATCCCTTAAAGAAACTAAACCTATTAGATTTTTCAGACAGCTCTGGTATATTTTGACCAGCCTGACAGGAACATGCCATAAGTCAGTCATTTGATAAAATAAGAAGGGGGATGATATCAAGTTAATGGATCCATTCCTTTTCCCTAAGACAAGAAATGTGTCCTCCCATCACCTGAAAGATTCAAAGAACTTTCACCTCGTAGAAGCCTCAGATGCATAAGTTAAAGCCAGACCTATAACTGCACCATTAATTCCTGATTGCAGTTTGCTGGTAACTCAGTTCCTCTATTTTACATTGCTGGTTTCACTTCAACCTGTTTTATGGCTCTCTTTGTCCTCTACCCATGAAAGAGAAGTGAAACATTAGTTTCAAACAATGCATTAAAACCAAGATCTAAAATGTGGTCTTGATGTCATTTAACTGTTTTGCAATCACCTTAGGTATTCAAAATATGAACAACAGGAAATATTTAGACTTTAAGAAATCATAAAAGAAGACTCAACCAATCAGAATGGACTTTATCATAAGCCAACCATACAGGAGGATGCTGGCTGTATATCAGCTTGCCCTTGAACAAGAGGAAGACAGATATCCCATGGGACAGAAAGTGTGGTATCATAAGGCAGTTTTATCATGGGTAGGCCTAAATCAGGAAAAACTTTTACTCAGATAGGGATATATGTGTAGTTTCCTCCAGAGTTAAGTTCTTTGTGAATCAAAATTGATGCCAACATTGAACACATTCATAAATGTTCAGAAATTTATTCATTGTAAAAGCTCCAAATTTGTAGCTAGGAAAAGAGGCAATATATAGGTATGAAATCTTACCATTTGTTCAAGTGCCTAAAAAACAAGTAACTAGATTTCAACTTAATAAGTATAAGGAAACATATTTTATGATAGATGGGATGGGTATAAAATTAACAGCTCTGAACTATCAGCTTCAGGCAGAGAAAGTACATTTCTGGAAGTCATTGTTAGTTCCCCAAGGATACTGATTGAATCACACAACTGGACTAAAAAGTGAAGAAAATATAAGTGCATTAAGAATACTAGAGCCCTGGCTTGGGTAGCTACACCAAGGTTGCAGGTTTGATCCTTGGTCACGGCACCTACAAGAATCAACCAATATAAGATGAATAACAAATCCATTTCTTCTTTCCTTCTTTCCTTCTTTCCTTCTTTCCTTCTTTCCTTCCTTCCTTCCTTCCTTCCTTCCTTCCTTCCTTCTCCCTTTCTCTCTCTCTCTCTTCCCTCCTTCTTTTCTCTCTCAAATCAATAAATAAATTACAAAATACTAGAGGCCCAACTAAAATTAGCATCC
>VMDR010021434.1:0-16848 GCA_007922815.1 Macrotus californicus | reverse complement strand
CTAATTAACTAATACTAAGTGTATGGTCAAGTAAATCCCAAGACATATTTTGATAGCCTCTTCTTAAACCAGGTCTCCCTTAGAGTATCTTTGAAAATTGATTTTCTTTTTGACAGTTCCAAAGCTGTTGTACATTATCCTGAAGCAATAGTCTCATTTGGGTTTGATAAAAACATACACCAGAGGACCAGTTCTTTGAGTGTCATATCATCCACCAGTTACATTAGCATTTTCTTAATGCTGGTATCTGAGACTACCCCAAATTCTCTCATCTTGTAGATCACTAGACAAGCTTAGATATAGCCCTGGGTACTAGCCCAGGCCTGCCTTTCTAGTTTACAAAGATTCATGTATGATCTCTCTTTGCTTTAATCTAGCTGTGAATTTACCTACCAGAACTATCCCACAACCTACATTTATTCTTTTTTTATTATCAAATATATAATGAGGATCTCTGTTAAGTTCCCTGATGAAATCCATACAATACCTGACTATAACATTCCTTAATCTACCATACTAATTTATAATGATTTTATGGTGCTCCCAGTGATCAATGAATGTTGTTATGATGTGCCCACAAATCATCTCTTCAGCAGTCCTCTTCTAGGGAAATAGTGTAAGATTACTCATCAAAATTATGCAAATATAATAACATGTAGCCTACTTTTTCTATTTTGTTTATATTATTATATTTATGAGAAGAGAATTGCTAGACAAAATATAGAGGCAAAAACATCTAGAAATGTGCAAACTGTGGGACCATTTCTTTGCAGGAAAATGAGGGAAGAGGCTCCATAAGAATCAAACAGAAAATTCTATTGTTTTGTTTCAGATTTTACAGGCAGTAGCTGTTTCTGATGGTGTAAACTCCATAGGAGGCAGTTTAAATGGCAAAATTAAATGTAATTTGGTGAAGCTATTTATCAAGAATTTTCACAAACAGTTTATAATTTGCACATTTCTTTGTTTCTTCATTAGTGAGGATTACAGCTTGCTACAAACTGCTAACGAATTATGACACATCTATTATTCATGGAGCTTATCAAGTTAGGTGACTTTCTGAAGGTCACCCTATGGTTTAAAACCTCAAGTGATCTTGTTGAAATCGCTCCACAGTGTCACCAAATGAAACTATGGTAGACTGAAATTTGCAAGTCCTCAACTGATGTTCGTTTTGCAGTGGGTGTGTCTTCCAGTGATATCACAGCCTCATCTTAGACGGGACATTGCTCAGACAAGCTTTAATGATTATTCTTTGTGGCTATGTGTTCTAATGCTTCGCTGCTCCTATTCTTTCTGCATGTCACCCCCATTATATCTTTTCTGTAACACACATCATTACTTGATTTGTTGATATTTACCAAGATTTTCATGGAATGAATGAGAATAGAAGGGATTAGGATAATAGTAATATGGAGAATGTAAGATATTCAGGAAGAAAAGTAGCAACAGCAAATACTTTCATATGCCAATGTATTAAGTGCTTCCCATAAATTATCTCATTTTATCCTTACAAAAATCCAGTGGAAATAAGGACTATATTTCAAATAAACTATCAAAGAGAGATACTAATGAAATTGTACAACATCACAGACCTGTTTGGTGATTAATCTGGTATGTGAATCCCAGCTGCTGGGTTCCAGAGCCTCTGCTCTTGACCTCTGCACCATGCTCCCATACATGTTGATAGACGTCATGCTGAACGTCATTTGTGACTGCATATTCACAAAGACGGCATACAGACCATTGTGACTTTTGGCAGTTTTAATACTATTAGGGAGTGCCATATAGAATGCTGCTATTTGACTATCTTTCACATTAAAAGAAATGGTGATTTGGTTAGGAAAAACAGAAAAACCAAGAAAATGACACCAACTGGAGGCAATGGAGAACACATACTGACTAAATGCCACATGATATCATGTACTGAATCCTGGAACAGAAAAAGGGCATAATGAATATAGTAGTGACATTTGAAAAAGGTCTGTACTTTAGCAATATTGCACAGATGTAAATTTTATGGTTTTAATTTTGTACTATGTAAGCTGTAAACTTTAAAGGAAGCCGGGTAAAAGATATATGAGAACTCTTTGTAGTATATGGGGTCTGTCCAGAAGATATCCAGCCATGTAATATAAAAAATGGAAATATTAATTGAAGAAGATACAAGATACAAGAAATATTGTACATAAGACAATAATGTCTCAGTCCCCTTCAAAGCAGGCACCTTGGGACTTCACATAGTTCTCCCAATCACCATATGCTGCCCAGTTGCATTTTCCTGAATCTCATCGATGGTCTGAAATCTCTTCCCTTTCAAAGGTGATTTTAGTTTGGGAAGAAAAGCAGATGCCACAAGGTGCCATATCTGGGCTGTAGGGGTTCTGAGTCACCTGGATGATTTGATATTTTGCCAAAAATCTCTATATAAGATATGATGCATGAGTGGGTGTGTTATTGTGATGAAACTGCCAATCACCAGTTGCCCGTAGCTGTGGCCTTCTGAGCCATTTGAACAGTTTTCGTGGAAGACTGTTCAAGCTTAACACAAAATTTGATGCAGATTCATTGCTCCACTTGCTCAGTCATTTTGAATGCAGCAGCCACATAGTACACATGATCACTCAAGGGCATCAACCTGCCCCCCAACTGACTAGTACAGTGAAGTCATCATCATTCACACCTGTGCATTCCAGTCCACTCTCCTTGGCTGCCAGGTTACATCAATGTCATTCAAACTTTTCTCGTTATATTAGCAATGGCTGGAATTTTTCCAGATAGACCTTATATTTGCAATTATTTTTCTGCAAATCTAGAATTATTACAGAATAAATTTTCATTAAATTTTTTAAAATTAATATAATAACTTTATTTTATGTATATATTTAATAATTACAAAGTTAATTCTTATATAATCTTAGAACCAACAGTTTCTTTCCCCCCCATCCTCCAGAAGATCTTTGGATTTACCTCCACTCTAGCGCCTGTCATTCTTGATATATTTTTTGTTTACAGTTTAGTTGTCCAACAATATTATAATCTTTCAAGACAAGACCTGTGCCCAATTCTTCCTTGCACTCAAAGCACTATAAGACAAAGAGGATATTGGTGATTTTTACAAAACAAATGAACATATTTATTAGTTCTTATGGCTGTTAGTGATAAAATGTGATCATGATTTTTAGATGCACTCCATGTAGTCCATCCAGGTATCTAAACTAAGTTGTTTTTCCAAGTAAAAGCGAGAATATAGGTGTCTTATAAGCATTATACTTGGAACTAGAAAATATGGAAGAGTAGACGGTCTTCCATAAATGGAGGCAGCAGCAGAGATAAGAGATATTTTATCCATGGTTAGGAAATGGAGACACTAAATGCCAAGCCATTCACAATGGATCTCCTGGTTTCCTTAAGGGGCACCTCCAAGAAAGAGTAGGTCTAGCCCTGGCTGGCATGGCTCACTGGATTGAGTGCCGGCCTGCAAACCAAAGGGTCACAGGTTCGATTCCCAGTCTAAGGCACATACTTGGGTTGCAGGCCAGGTCCCCAGCTGGGGGCGTAAGAGAGACAACCACGCATTGATATTCCTCTCCCTCCTTTTCTCCCTCCCTTCTGCTCTCTCTAAAAATAAATAAATAAAATCTTAAAAAAAAAAGAAAGAGTAGGTTCAAGTGTGTTAATGAAATCTTGGGAAGCTGACAGTGAGTCCTTGTTGCTGAGCTATCAGAGATAAAGAAGGCCATTTACTTTTGAGGTAGGATGAGACCAGTGGATCTTATCAGAGTATTCCTTTGCATATTAAGAAGAAGTTTGTATCTGGGGTGAAGGATAATGTTAAGCTGGGAAGGAACATAGGCATATCTTTATACTTAAAAGGAGGCCACTACCATACTGGTTTCATGGAGGCTTTATTTTTATTTAATTTTAACAACTTTATTCAGATATAGTTAACATACCATGCAATTCACCAATTAAAATGTTCAATTCAGTGACATTTAGCAATTCACAAATAGGTACAACCATTGTCCCAGTCAATTTTACATTTATCACCCCCAAATGTCACCCTATGTGCTTCAGCTATCTCCCCACTTCCAGCCCTAGGCACCCACAGTCTACCTTTTATCTCTATAGATTTCCCTGTTCTGGCTATTCATATGAATGAAATAATATATTGTACTATGCTGTCTTTTTTGGGTGGCTTCTTTCATTTTGCATAATGTTTTAAAGATTCATCCATGTTGTAGATATCAGTACTTTTTATAGCCAAATCATATTCTGTTGTACAGATGTACCCCTTATGCTTATTTGTTTCTCAGTTGATGTGTAGTTGGGCTGTATCCACCTTTTGGCTAGTATGAATAATACTGCTATAGCCATTAGTGTACAATTTCTAGGTGTACAAATGTTTTAATTTCTCTTAGATATACACTTGGTTTTAGCTTAGTCACTTCTCTTTTAACCCATTGACAGTTTCTTAGAGAGAAGGAATAAAAGTACAACAGGCTAAAATTTAAAAATAATTTTTAGTGTTTACTGCCTCTGTGTGTCTCTGTTTATGAATATTCTTTATAGAAAAGTTGTACCTACAAAAATACAATTTTTCACATATACAAATTTTCATCTATCCTTGCACAAGCATGCAGCCAAAAATGTATCCATCCACCAAGCCTTCTGGAGAAAAGTACAAACCTTCTTCCTCATAGTATGGCATTTGCTCAGGAAATTGGACAACTCTTCTTTAGAAATCTTTTCTTGTTGAGGTTTGTGAACCATACTAAAAATCTCAACTATAACTTTATTTGCTCTGATCTGTGGCTGTGCTTAATCAAAATTGCTTCCAGCTATTTCTAAAAAATATTTTTCTTCTGGAGACTTCTCTTTCATAATGAGTCACTGGAATAATGACTTTGGTTGGGAGGATATGCTCGTAAAGAGCCAAGTCTTGGTCTTCTTTCCTCTGACAGGGTGCCTTTACATTGCATTTGCTAAACTGGCATAAATTGGGATCATTGAAAAATAGCTTCCATTTAGAGGATTTGTATATCTTCATAATGGATCAGTTTTCTTTTGGAAAAGGCATACTATAACACAATCCATTAATCATGTACCCTACCCATGTTCCTGTGTCTAATAGCAAGGATGAGTTAAGACCTGATCATTTAGTGCATCTCTTACTGCATTTTTGAGGAATTGCAGGCTCAGAGCAGTCCTGCATCTTGTTCTTTCAACAATTCCCTGCTCCTTGTTCCAGCCCTTGCTGAATTTCTGGGGAGCCTGCTCATGCAGCTGGTAGCTTCAGCTGAGGCTTTCTCCAAGCAAGGTTTGTCTCTGTTTGACATGAAGAGATCTTCAACATCTCTTCATGGACACTGTGTAAGTGCAAGGAAATGGTCAAGAGGCCCCTGATATAACAGCAGCTTTTCAATAGTGTGGCATTTTGGTTATGCAGCAGAATCAAATTATGTAATCAAATAAGAACATTAAGACTGATTGAGACCTGAATCAAAGAACCCAAGAAATTTAAAAATTCTGAGTTTGACCTTTGTGCTATTTTTAATTCAGGTGATTTGAAAGGTACTTTGAAAAACAGCTCTATCTTTAGTTTTTTGAGGAAATTCCATGTTTTCTACATTGGCTGCACCAATCTGCATTCCCACCATTAGTACACTAGGGTTCCCTTTCCTCCACAACCTCATTAGCACTTGTTATTTGTTGATTTGTTGATTATGGTAATTTTGACCAGTGTGAAGTGGTATGTCATTGTGGTTTTAAATGGCATCTCTCTGGTGGCTAGTGATTGAGAATTTTTTCATGTGTCTACGGGCCCTCTGTATGTCCTCCTTGGAGAAATGTCTGTTCAGGGTCCTTTGCCCATTTTTTAATTGGATTATTTGTCTTCCTGGTATTGCGTCATGTGAATTCTTTATATATTTTGGAGATCAAACCCTTGTCCAAGATATCATTAGCAAATATCTTTTCCCATACAGTTGGTTCCCTTTTCATTTTGTTGATGTTTTCTTTAGCCGCACAGAAGTTTTTAAATTTGATGTAGTCCCCTTTGTTTATTCTTTCCTTTGTATCCCTTGTCCTAGGGGATGTGTCAATGAAAATATTGCTGTTCCTTTTCGATCTAGTGATCCCACTGCTGGGATTATACCTTAAGAATCCTTAATCATCAATTCAAAAGAATCTATGCACCCCAATGTTCATAGCAGCACAATTTACAATAGCCAAGTGCTGGAAGCAACCTAAGTGCCCAACAATAAATGAAGGTACAGGGAATAAGAAGCATAAATGGTAGGTAGAAGATAGACAGGGGGAGGTTAAGAATAGTATAGAAAATGTAGAAGCCAAAGAACTCATATATGACCCATGGACATGAACTAAAGAGGGGGATGGGGGGAAGTGGGGTGCAGGGCAGAGGTGAGGGGGGATTAGATGGGACAAATGTAATAGCATAATCAATAAAATATATTAAAAAAACAATTAGATCATATGAAAAAAAAATAAATGAGTGGATAAAAAACTGTGGTACATTTATACAATGGAATACTACCCAGCAGAAAGAAAGATCTCCTACCCTTCGTGACAGCATAGATGGACCTGGAGAGCATTATGATAAATGAAGTAAGCCAGGTGGTAAAAGACACATGCCATATGATCTTACCCACAAGTGGAACCTAGTGAATGAAAAAAATCAAACAAACAAAATAGAACCAGAGACATGGAAATAAAGAGTAAATTAACAGTGACCAAAGGGGAGAGGGGATAACAGGGAAAGAAGGGGAACAGGCAAGTCAAGGAACAGGTATAGAGGACTTGTGGGCTTGGACAATGGGGGGGCATTGACAGTGGGAATGGGGAGAAGGGGCAGGGAAAAGCAAGGGGGGAAAAGGTGGGATAACTGTAACTGAACAATAATAAATTTTTACAAAGGAAGGGAAAAAAGGCACTTTGAGATATGTCTGAGCCTTGCAGTAGCCTCTTTTCTGGATCCTGTTTGAGGGAAAATAAACTCTCCCTCCAGATGGACTCGGCAATGGTCATTCCAGCTCCCTTTGAACTAAGTAAGACCTTTGATACCCTCATGGGCCTTGTTGTTCGTCTAGTATAATGCAATAGGCTCAGAAAGAAGACCTCCAAGAGAATCACAAAAGATCATTAAGCCTGGAAGGCGAGTTAAGGCACTGAAAGGGGAAAAAACATTTCTATTAGATTTATACTAGATTCAATGATGATTACCAGGTATTTGGCTTTATTATACAAAAATTCTTTTTTTATATCTTTTGGTGCTGTCACTCATCTAGTGGACACTAGATATTGGATGGATGCTCTGTAAATGTTAATGGGCATTTGCACAGATGTGCTTGGGGATGCTCTGCTTAGGGAGTTGTATGCTGACTCCAAGATGGATGGTGATTCTCATCACCATGCTGTCTTGCAAAGAAAGTCTGTAGGTAGGTTCCCCATAACTCCAGTTCCTGGGAAACTGATTTTTGACTGAAGTCAATGGGGTGCTTTCCCACCAGGCACCTCCACCTGGCTGAAATAATGAATTTTTGTAAGTCACATTTTATACAAATAGGCATTTTTATAACTCATCACCATTTGATCTCAATAAGTTGGATTCTTTACATACGGAAATGAAACAATAGTAACTACTCTATCCTAAAACTTTAAATGGTTAGACCCAGGTGATTTTTTCCTATATTTTGATATACAATATCCTTTTATTCAGATACCACAGGAAGAAACCCCCACAGGAAGGAAAGAGCTCATCTTTAACAGTTAGTTTTAAAATGAAAGGCAACTTAAATATTAATTCTTAAACAGCCCTCTGGTTTCCTGAGTAGCTAACAAAGCACTATTTAGCTCTTAAATATCTTTTATTAGACTTCATAGAAATAGGAAATGCTATGTATCAACGTTTAATTTAGAAACTTTGAATGCTTTCAGATATGCCATTTTAAATGTTTTTACTTGGAGTGAGGGTCATTTTAGCGACATTTACTTTTTAGGAGCATAATTAGAGGATGTGGATCTGATACAAGTACATTTTCAAATAACCAGAGCTTGCCCATTTAAGAGTGTACATTTTCTATTTCAAATGTTTGTGAAATAAATGTCTCTAAAATATAATTGTTTGATCACTTTCCTTTGTAAACAAAGTGTTTAATATACATATAACTCTTCTTAATGCATTGTGCCAGCATGCCCAAATGAGTAGTAGTGTCTGGGAAGGTTAGACCTGGAGAGAGCTCCAGCTCATGAAATCCACCCTCCTCAACCACCCAAGTTACAGAACAAAGATCTGAGGACCTTTGGCTTCCTGTAAATTGCAGAGCAACTCTCAAGTCAACATTCTGAGATTTCTGCGCTACTCTTCTTTTTCCAGAAATCCTGTGATCTGGAGGTTTGCTTTCATGACAGAAGCCCTCAGCTGGCTCATGGCCTTACTTTCTGCCTTCGCAATAAACTCCAGCCCACTCCCTACCCAGGATCCAGCCTCAAGCAGTAGTTTGTTTGTTGTTCCTGGTTCTATAAACCCACCCCAGTTCATGTACCCCCACCCTCCTTTCTGTGATTCCCTTCCCTTCTGGCCTGCCTTGGGGGATGGGCAGCCACCTCACTTTATCTGTCACAGCTTACCTTGAAGGGTAGTTTCTCTAGGAGATTTTCAGCTGCTCCAGGGAGAGATGACTGTGCACTACGTTGTACTCTCACTGTTCTCTGCTCACTCTCTCAGTGCCCGGCACTGTCTGTATTGTGGTTTCTGTGTGCATTTGTCTACTCTTCCTTTTCCTGGCAGCTCAAAGATTGCATCCCACTCAGATTTTCTGTCTCCAGGCCTGGGTCTAGTACCCGGAAGCTCTCTATAGGGATAAATTAATTGATAGGCAGAGAGCATACTTTAAAGTCTGTGTTCCTCCATCACTTCAAATCTCTCTCATATGGCTTTCTTTTCTGTTTTCATTTAATTCTTTTCAAATTTGTTTTGGTTAATTTAATTTATGTCACATTATTGATTTCTGGAATGATGACATGAAGCTTGGGGAGTTATCATGTGGGTGTGAGTGGGTGGGATTTATATCTTGTCTTCTGCCAAGTGAGGAGATACCTATCCCAGCCTCTTCTCCTTTTACCAGGTGGGACCTGATGTATGGCACTGCCCAGAGGGTCTAGTGTAGGAGCTCAAGGGACACATTACAATGAATCACAGAGCTAGCAGCAACCACTGAACCTGGGGGAGTTTTATAGCCTGATTCATCCCTTCCTGGATGACTGGGGGGCTCCTGAGTTTAGCTCTCTTGTCTGCCTGTTTTGCATTATGCATTTTTTTTCATTGTCACCCTGAAGTCACACTACCTGTGTTCTAATTTCAGCTTCATTACTTGATCATTCAGTTTTTCAGTTCCTCTGTTTGCTCAGCTGTAAAAATGGTGTTGTTAAGATTAAATGAGTTGGTGTATAAAAAGTATTAAGGAGAGGGACAGTCACATCACCAGACAAAGGTACATGTTCTCTTGCTATTAATATTGTGGCCATGACAGTCAAGCTTCCAATCCTTACTTCTTGACATACTGTCACTGTCTCGGGGTTTGCTCTGTTGACCTTCTAGTGGCTGAGAAACTAGATCAGCCACATTGATTGTAATAAGTATACGAGGCAGGGTGATTAGGCTTTTAGTAAGGGTTTCTTATTTGAAAAACTAAAAAAAGTCTATATGAGCTTTGGTGCACATATATTTTTAGCTTGTGCCTTAGCCATCCAGGGGTCTTTTTTTTTTCTTTTCTGATTCATGCCTCTGTTAAGAATAGTTAAAGTTGCCAAAAAGCGATTTTTTTAGATAAGTAAGAGAGGTGAGATCACGTTAAATTAGGAATCGGAGTCAAGAAAAGATGAAAAGTTTTATTTAGAATGGGGTTTGGACTGAAAATGACTGAATCTGTTTCTTTTTTAATAGTGTGAGAAATGCAGCCCAGGTTTGAAATGGAACTATTTAAACATTTATTTTAGCCCAGTTGAGCAGAGGAGAGAGTCAGCCTCTTTCCAGACCCGAATGTTTATCTTTAGGATGTAAAAAGAAAGTGAGAGACTGTATGACCTTATTTTCTCTGATTTTTTTCTTGTGCTTTCTCTTTTTTGCCTTTTTGAGGGGGGGATCATGTGCATTTTTAATGCTGAAAATAGAAAAGATTTTTTTCTTTGCAGTAGGCATGGAAATATTTTTTTTTGAAAGAGAGCATTGTAGCCTATGGAAATATATTAGAGAATACAAATGGATGAGTTACTTTTAATGAGCTTCTTTTTTATAGTTATGGAATCCCATGGGCTGATCATGTTCAGATTCAAGGGTACAATAGTTAGTTCATCAAATTGGTTTCCCTCTCCATGGACCACACTTGTAGACACAGCTTGGCGATTAGGCAAAGTTCTCAACTTAATCTCTTGCTTAAAGGCAAATAGAGTTTGTGTTTTGAAATATCTGTTCATCTACCTATCCATCCTACCTATGTACCTAATTTTTTTTATAATACTTGTGCAAAGTTTTACATAGGCTATAAAAAAGTGGAAGATTTTATCTACCTTCTTCATTTAATCTACACAGCAATCACATTAAATAGGCATCATTACCCTCATGTTACAGATAAAGAAACTGAGGTATAAAGAATACAAATAATTTACCCAATTTCATAGCCAGAAATTGGTGAAGTGAAGATTCGGAGCTGGGTCTTTGTGGGCCTACAGAGTTTGTGTTCTGACTCCTCATTACCTAGAGCTACTATATAAAGTTTGTCCTAAATTTGTGAGTTTTTTGCCAAATAATTGGCAAAAACAACCACTTAAAGATGGACAAATTCATTCATGCCCTTTATGAGAGGATATTTATTTATTAAGTTTGCTACCAACTTTCTTATGATGATAAAGTGGTACCATGCCGAGACAAGGTGAAAAAGTTTTATGTGCTACCAATATTTCCAAATTTGGGGGTAACATCTCTCTTCCTTCTTTCTGTAGTCAGTCCTTTAATAGAAATGATGTGGTTGCTGATGGAGAGCAATGGACAAAGAACCCTATCCTATTTGTTAAGAATTCTACCTCTGTTTTAAAGAGAGATGACATACTTACTTCCTAAAATAAATAAATACTCTTAATGTAAATGAAAGTGTTATTTTAAAGAAAGATGAATTATCATGGTTCTGTTAGAAAATAACTTTCTGCTGAAAATTAATCAGCCTGTTCAAGAGCAGTGATATATGTGGAACAGCTTCTCCACACAAAGTTTGAGGCCTTTCTTCCGTAGTAAGTGACCCAGTAAAAATGCTATATATACACCCAGGTTCTCTCCAACCATACAGGCGATGATAAAATAGAATGATTCAGCCTCATAAGGTCAGGAAACCCATGAAAATAGTTTCTTTTTCTGGATTTGGTCTCAATTTCTGACTATCTTTAAAAGAGTTAAGCTATTTAAAATGAGTAGTAATATTTAATCTACACTTTATAAACAGGAACTAAATATTTTCTTTAGATAAGTTTGGGAGTATCACATGATTAGTGAGTGAGCTTATTGACTCGGGCATCCATAAAAGATCTCTGAAACTATGCGTTATGTGATGTGTGATGCCCTATGGACTTTGATTTCCTCTACTCAGAAAATTATGTAAGTCAAGTTAGATATTAAATTTGCCTTTATACATTTATGTTTAGAGAAGGTATAAAGAGATATTTCAAATGTACTAACTGGAATTAATACCTTTAGTGTTGCGGTCCCATCCGGCAGGACTGCGTGTTGTTGTGGAATGCTTGTCCTATATCCCCGGACAAGTGACGAACAAATTTACACTGACTAAAGGAATCCGGTGGAGAAAAAGGAATGTCAAGCCACTCTCTAAGTGAGAGAGTCCTAGGGCTTGCCTGGCCACTCTCAGGGGGTGGGTGAGGGGGTGGGGCAAGGAGAGGACGAGAGTGTGAGGGAGGCCCAGAGTGAGCCAGAGGGTGTGAGAGAGGACCAGCCTGCGTGGCCACTCAGAGAGAGAGAGGGCCTCGACCCCTCTCCTGGACAGGCTTTTATTGACACTCTAGGTACATTACATCCAGGATGGTTCTCAGTAACTATGCACAGGGTTGCTTTAGGTGGTTACAGTAACAAAAGAAAGAATGTTGCTAATCCCTTTAAGATAAAGGTCATTTGCAAATGTAAAGGGAAAAGAGGTTGAACTGGTTACACCCAAACTTGAGAAGTTTAGCTTAGATTTTAGGAAGTTACTTTAAAGATAATGCAGTAAACATTTGTTTCCTCAATTCAGGGTGTGGGAATTTTTAGCTAGAGTAAGTCTCAAAGCTGCCTAGGTACAATGCAGGCCTGATTCCCCACCGGAGACCTATCCACGGATGTTCTCTGTACACCACGCGTGTCTGTCTGCGTTCAGAACCAGAGCTGAGCCACAAGATCACATCACACATGGATAGGTTCCCTGTACTTTAGCAATCAAAATTGCATTAATTCCTTTTAGGGACCAAATTGCACAAAAAACACAGCAAGAAGTCCAGCTATTCATATAAATGTTTAAAGGTTTGATTGACATTCCTGAGGACTAATATTGAGTGCCATGGGATCAGTTCCCAAGAGCCATGGAAGTGTACTTCCCACTGCCTCTTCTTTGCCTGTGGGGAGGCTCACAGCTGTCTGCCTGGATTCCTGCACATGTCCCCTAACTCATCCTTTTCTCTCTTTCTTTGGCCACTTCCACTTTCTTCTCTCACTGCAGTACTAGATGCAGCCAACTTAACCTACCTAACTATGGTGCAGCCCAGGTCAAAATATGTGCAAAAACACCTGTAGGATCTTCACTGTTGTGTAGGAACATTTGTCTCCATCATTCCAGTTGTCTACAAATAGTCCCAACCTATACATTTACAGATGCCCCATGCTTCAGTGAAATTTACCCATCTGCTCTATGCCCCTTCAAAAAAGCCTAGATTCCACCACAAACGCAGCTTTAGTTTGGCTGCAGGGCACTCTCCATCTCCTCTCTCACTTGCTCCGCTGACACCCATAATTAACTTCTGGCAGCTGTGTCCAGTTCCACCCAAATCTAAGAAATGTTCTCACAGGTTGTATGAAAGGGGGGAAGGGGCATAGACTTTGGATTTAGACTGAGGGACACATATTAGTTCTGCCTACAAGTGATGGAACTGCTTAATGTCTTGGTTCTTCAGTTCTGAACTTGGGGGAAGTAGTTCCCTCTTGGAGATGATTCAGGACACACTGTTCATGGAGTGCTTGCCATACAGTGGGAGTGATGAAGGGTAGATTCCTGTTTCCTTCCCAATATACCCCCACTTTTCTCACTGTGTTTATATGTCTTCTGATGTTACCAGTCAACTGTGCATTGTGTTACATGAGCTTTATATTACAGATTATAGTCCTTTGGGCCTCTGCTGATTTTATTCAAACATTCTATAAACTACTCTGACAGGGACATGAAGTGTGTTTCATCTCTCTAGATTTTCTTCAAGACCACTGTATGTCTGCAAGACATTTACTTAATAAATGTTCACTGAATAGAATTACATTTTATTCATAGAGGCAGTAGAGCATAGTTAACAAAATCTTGGACCCTAGAAACAAACTGCCTGGATTTTCATCCCTGAACTATCTTTGGTGGTATGGACTTGAGTGAGTTACTTAAATCTTTTTGTGCTTCAGTTTCCTCATCTGCAAAACCAAGCTAATAGCATTGCCTCTTGACTTATGGGAATTAAATGAATTGCCTCATATAAAATATTTAGTATAGTGCTTGACATGGAGTAAGTTCTCTATTATCAATATTATGTTTAATAAAAACTGGTGATTATTTTTAAAGCCCTTAATCCTTGGTGATTTCTTACACCAAATTTCTCTCACAGATAAGACATTGATTTTCTTCATAGAAGTCAGAAATAGCCATCGCTTAGGCCAGAGAAGTCACATTTTCTCCATTTGGCACTTGGACCTTGCTTCAGGCATGCTTCGCTTGGATTACTTTTTTTGCTTGTGGCACAGATGCTTGAGTAATACGACTCAGGGGCCAATTTGTTAGTGTGTTTTTGTACATTAGTTTCCCTTCACAGAAACATGGTTAAACTTGGACTTTATGTAGTCCAATGCTCACTTTTTTTCCCTTCTATTATGTTTCTTTCAGTAACATTGGCTGAGTGTCTTGCCTTTCTCTCTCCTTCCTCAGGTTTTCAGGTTACCTTTTACAAGGGCAACTGCAACCAACTTTGGCTTATCTAGCCAATTATATGGTTGTTATTCCTCAACACCGTGCTCTCTGAATACCTGTCACCTTTCTGTTCCTGATACAGCTGTCTTGGGTGAGGTAAAAGGAAACATGATACTCTTCATTATATAGGTTTATTTTGTTAAAAAGAAACTTGTTTTGTGGCAC
This sequence comes from Macrotus californicus, assembly GCA_007922815.1. Taxonomy (NCBI): domain Eukaryota; kingdom Metazoa; phylum Chordata; class Mammalia; order Chiroptera; family Phyllostomidae; genus Macrotus; species Macrotus californicus. The sequence continues at coordinate 2,410 of VMDR010021434.1, read as the reverse complement.
ATGTGTCATGATACTTACTTCCCAAGAGTTCTTATAATTCTCATCAAATACCTGACTCCAAATTTAACCTGTTTTCACTACGTGATGTCCATTGTCATTTGACTTCTCTCTCTTTCTCTCCCTCTCCCCTATTCTTCAAGACCCTCCCTTCCTAAGACTCTCTCCTCTCCTGAATTTGAATCCGAAATCTACTCTGTGTTACCAGCTCAGATTTCTCTAGAACAGAATAGATCCTAGGCCAAAAATAACTTTGAGGGCTAAAAAGCACCTACAAATCCGAAGTGGAAAACTGGTGAAATGGAATCACATGGAATTGTGTACAAACTTTGGCACTGCGATTATTTACCTGTGTGTAAATGTGCTTTAGTCTCCTCCTGTATGGAGTTATTTTTATGACTGAATAAGCAACATACACAGAGCCCCTAGTATGGCACCTTATACATATAAACATGACTCAATAATTTAAATTCATATTATTAGAAGTATTTAGAGATAATTATAATTGGAGTATCAACAGTATAAACATCAGCATTTTGTTTTTCTTCCTCATTTCATCTCCAAAAGAACATGCCTTGCCTCTGCTTATCATTTTGTTGTTTACTCCCTTAACTATTCTTGCTCCAGGTACCCAGTGCCAGCCTTGAGTTCTTTGTATGCATATTTAGGTTGTAGGGCTGAAAACACAGGGGATGGTAAAGCCCACCTTTCCTTAGCTCACCTTAATTTCACCATGAGCGCCTATTTATTGTTAGATAAATGAACCTCAACACTTCACAGTCAGAATGATCACCCTGTGAATGACAGGTACTGACATCTTCTTCCAATACTTTTTTCTGTATTCCTGATGTTTACCCTCAAACAACCTTCCTGGAAGGGTAAGAGAACATGAAACTAGGATTTAAGAGTTCAGTTCTTCCAACACTCTGTTGTGTCCACCTGCTATTGACATTAGTTTCCGAGGTAAGTCTAAATTTACCAAATAGTAGCTCCTAACATTGACTATACACTGAAATCATCTGGAGGGTTTGGAAAATGTTAGTGCCAGGTCTGATTTTCAGAGCTTCAGATTCTGGTTTGGAGTGTGGCTGGAACATCTGGTTTTGTAAACGGAAAGCAGCAATCAATATTAAGTTCTTTTTTGTTTTGATTTATAGGGCTATCTACAAGCACGGGGGAAATTAATTTCAAATCTGATACTCAGGACTGCCCAGTTATCACAACACTTCAGTTATGCATCTTAAAGGATTAGATCCTTTCCCCAGTCTCAAAACAACTATTTAGATGCTGTTTCAGTAACCATCCATCCATCCAGACCTTCATTCATCTTGTGATCTGATTTAGTTAGTAGTCTGGACAAGGCAGGATTATAGAGAGTTGACTTTTGAATTGATGATCCTAAGTTTGGAATCTAGCATCTTGGGCAAGAGGTTTAAACTCTCTGTGCTTCTACACCAAACTAGAGTTAAGAGGGCTGCTGTGATGACTTAATTAAATTAGGTCTATTTTGTGGAAGTCCACATGTGATCCTTGTCTGACACACATGAAGTTCCCAAAGAACATATATTTCCAATCATAAAATTATTATCTATATAAATGTTTAATAATTGTTGATATCAATAAATGTTTTATAAGGCAGAAAAAGACATCATGTAATCTATTGCTTCCTTTCAGTCTTGTGTCATTCATCACAAACTATTTACTTGACATAGCAAAACATCATATCATCCAATAATGGCTCACTTTTCAGCTTCTCAATAGACCAATCATCATCCCCATTTGACAAGCACATTTTACTCAGAAATGACACCAAAATGCAATATTTTTCTTGTCATGCTGAACTCTGCCTTGCTTACTGATGCCTTCATATTCTCAGTATTCATTACCCTTTTACTTGCTCTCACCTTTTTGCCGTCAAATTGCCTTTATTTATTTAATAACCTGACAAAGATAAAAGAGATATTATCATGGACTTATGAGACAATTCAAATGTCCTTTACTCTCATCATTTTCATTTAGATGGCAGAGGCATCTCCTTTGTCATAAATTTATGCAGTATCTGCATATTTTTGTACAAGTATTCAGTTGTGTATTTGTGTGCATTCTATTTTCCAAAATTAATTTCCTAAAATAGATGTTTATATACCACTCTGAGAGTAAAATGTCTTTACAAAATGCTGTTTTTTATATTCCAAAGACATTGTTTTAAATCAACAATCTACAAACCTGAAATAAAATCTATTCTAAGTAGATTTACTTTAACATAGTCATGGCTTTGCATTTAACATTACTTATATTTTGATAAAGTCCTTTCAAAATTGATAAGTAGAGTTTTCTTGTTTGTAAAGATAGATTTTGAAGAAGCTAACAGATGTGTGCTCCCTCAGCAACCTGAGATTTCTAGGTTTCTGAC
>VMDR010021433.1:0-16854 GCA_007922815.1 Macrotus californicus | reverse complement strand
GTACAACAAGTACAACTGTGACAGAAGGAAGTTTGGGAATATTTATAAGTAACAAATGCATTTATCCTTTGATTCAGCAATGCTACTTCTCAAAATCTGTCCTGCAGATTTACCTGAACACCTGTAAAATGACATATTTATGAACTTGCTCATTGAAGCATTGTTTATAAAAGCAAAAGATGGAAGCATCCCAAATGATCATCAGTGGAAAAATAGCTAAACCAAGCTTGGTACATCTATTCAATGGAATGCTGTTTAGCTATAAAAAAATGAGAAAGTTCTGTGTACTAATAATGAAATCTCTTAAGGTATACTGAGTTAAAAAAGTCAAATTACAAAATAAGGTATATTATATTCCACCTATTAAACAATAAAGAATATTACTAATACATTTTATTTGCTGTATGTATATATTTATTTATTACTTAACAAGCATGTACCTAACACTTTTAATTTGTCAGGAATTAATCCATATACAGATGCTTCTTGACTTACAATGAAGCTATGTCTCAATAAATGCATCATAAATTGAAAATAGTTGAGAACACATTTAATACTACACCGTGGAGTATCAATTATTTACTCTTGCTATTGTGTGTCTGACTGGGACCTGTGCTCCCTGCTGCTGCCCAGCATCATGAGACAGTATCATACAGCCCATAGCTAGCCCAGGAAAAGATCGAAGTCCAAAATTTAAACTCCTGTTTCCACTAAATGCATCACTTTTTTTGCACCATCCAAAAGTCAGCATCATAAAGTCAAAAAAATGTAAGTCAAACAATCATAAGTTGGGGACCCTTTGGATTTTTATGAATATCAACCCAATTCATCCTTGTTTAAGACTCTTTAGGTGAATTTTATTATCCCCACTTTTAGAGATGAAGAAATTAAAGCACAGAGAGGTTAAGTAACATGTCCAAGGTCACAGAGCTGGAAAGTGGAAAGGTACACAAGAAACTAGTAAAATTGATCAACTAGAGGGGGCAGGTTAGGACACAGTGGTAGTCAAAGGGGCAGGCATGAACAAAAGGTCTCCATGTATAGCCTGTTTTTATTTATATATCTATACATACATATGTATGTACTATATATTTATATATAAGTATGTAAAAATGTAAGTATTTTAAATATATATAGGGTCCAGCACAAATAATGCCCTTTTTTATTACAAAATCATAAACATGTAATTCTGTGACATTGCAATATCACACTCAAGCATACCATATGACATTTTAGGTGAAATGTTCAGATTAAAACTATAAATTATTACACCCGTATTATTACCTTACCAACCACACTCAAGCAGGTGTTACTTCTGCTGGACCCTGTATATAAAATATGAATATATATATTTATATATAAACATATACTTACCTATTAAAAGGTGTCAAGCATTTTTAGTTGTTTCCAGTGTATTTGTTTGCGATATTGATGGAAGAGGGAGTTGCAAAGGAAAATTTGTAAATCTTGCTTATTCCAGCCTTGACTTTCTGTCACACTGACAAAAAAAAATCTTTTTGTTCAGATAAAGATGACCAATTTTGTATCTTGGAGATGACTTAAGGGTTAAAGCAAGAAGCAAATTTACTTTGTTTTACTTAAAAAACCTTTTTTTTTTCCTGAGAGGTTTGGTTGGGTAGTTGATCAGGTAATTCAACCACAAAACTTAAGATTTTCTGGAATTCTACTTAAAATGATATTTTATTTTTACCCACACAAGGAATTCATAGTGAAAAATGGCCACACCCCACTGCCTCAGATTTCCTGCTACCTGCTTTACTCTGCTTTCCGTTAGTTCATGGCGTTTATACATAGCTGCCATTGGTACACTTTCTGTTGTCTGTCTGCCTTACTGAACTGATGAGTTAAATGCTCGATGCAGCAAGCGCCTCATCTGGCTTACAGATGTACCCAGGATACTTCAAAACAGTGGCCTCCTTTCAATGAGTATTTATTGAAGTTATTAATAAAAAGTCCCAGTTTAATTTCTTCTATCTAAATATACGTATTCAAAGTGAGTATTTTTTTTTTACACCATTTTGTTTCCTTTATTTGTTCTCATCCAAACAGCAACAAGTCTTGGAATGCTGTGCATTCATTATCAGTGTATTACGGAGTTAGTTTCTCTAAAATCATTGCATTCCAGGGGCAGTTACAAAGAGGAACCAGCAATGTCTAAATGGAATCTAATGGAAAACACACCTAGAACCTTAAGAATAAGTGTGTGTGGATATCTCTGATATTTGCTTAACATTTCCTGATATGGTTCTTAATTGATTGCTTACTTTCATAGGTGTTAACATATAAAACATATTCATGAATGCCATGCCACAGAATTTGTTTTACAATTTGATCTTTCTAACCTCATAGAAAAAGAAACCTGAGTTTAGCATTTGTTTTTACATTTCTGTGTGATCATGAGTAGGAGCAGATTGTAAGTCAGAATTTTGTTTTCGTATTTAATTGCAATAAAGCCCATTAGTAAAGACATTTGGGGAATAAAAGCAACAGCAGTCACCATTATCTTCATTGAGGTGGTCATTATTGTCTCTGTTTTATCAGTTAAAGAGCTAGAAGGCTAGGAGGTTGAGTAAATTGTCCAAGGTCACACTAGCCATCCGCCAAGCTCGGATTCAAACTCAGTTTTGTCTGACTTCAAAGTATGTGCTGACTGGACTGCTTCTCATTTATTATCTAACTCTTCCTTTAACCCTGTTTACTTACTGATTGTATCTTGTTTTTCACTGTAAGCTGCTCAAAATTATTTCATAAAGTAGATCATGCATAATATATACATATACAACCATACATAAATACCTTCCAAAATTCTGTAACTTTATTGGCATACTAACTGAATAAATATTAATATCAGCAAACAATTGAAATAACAATTAAAGGAGCAAGTATTGATAATAGTATTATTAAAGTGAAACACTAATGGAGGAAGCATTTTCTCCATAAGCTGTACCAAATGGTTGGTGGTATGAAAATGCTTTCCCTGCCTTTCAAATCCTAGAGTTTTGTTTTCTTTTATTCGTCTTTAATTTTTCTATTGAGGGGTGAACAGTGAGCAAATGCACTTAAACTTCTATAGCGGTAACATTTCTTTTCACAATTTAAAAATTACCCAAGCCCTGGCTGGTGGGGCTCAGTGGATCGAGCTTCAGACTGTGAAGCAAAGGGTCAGCGGTTTGATTCCCAGTGAGGTCACAGGCCTGGGTTGTGGGTCAGGTCCCTGTAGAGGGTGTGCGAGGGGCAACCACACATTGATATTTCTCTCCCTCTCTTCCCCTCTCTAAAAAGAAATAAAATCTTTTAAAAAATTATCCAAGTGTTCTTGAGAAGAATATTCTGTGCCTCCTCAGTTAACCAGTCTTTTTATTATTTCTAGTTTCTTCTGCTAAAACTCAACAAATGACATTTAAAACTTCAAATGGCATGAAACTAGTCAGCAATGAAGCTCTTTGAAAATGTTTCATTTTGAACTAATGAATAAAATGCTTACTTTTGAAGCAGAATGAAGTTAAAATGTCATTCTTGTTTTTAAGAAAACAAAACACCTGCTTGAAGATTTCTTATATTTAAATAGAATTGAGAGTTCCCTGTGGAGGAAACAAATTAGCCTTTTCAAGTTTCAGGGGATGCTATGGGAACTTTCTGAGTAGACGAAAGTAAGAGAAAGAAATAAACCCTTTAAGAACTAGAAAACTGTGGGGAAAAATGCCTTCGCTTGCTTTCAGATGTTTAATACATTAATGCTTCATTCACTTCTGTTCGCTACATAAATAAGATAATGTACAGTCTCTATTCTTCAAATCCCCCAAGCAAAAACAGATTTTTGTGCCAGAAAAGGTCAGGACGAGGGAGGTGTTGCGACAGCATAGAAGAGGCTGAATTAGGAGGGTGGAGGTCTATGCTCTCCTTGCAGCTAAGTTCCTAACTGGCTCTACAGCTCCAAGTGAGTTATTTAACCTCTTGGGGCTCAGTTTCCTTACTTGCAAAATGGGTCTTTTATAGATTACACCAAGTGGTTGGGGGCTCAATGCAAATAGGTGAACTGCGTGTGCAGAGAATGCAAAGTTCACTATCAATATAAGAGAGACCACGTCCTTATGTGGGTCACAGGAATGTTCACACGTTTTAGGAAAGCTTAAAAATTCTTCCTTTTCTATGCAAGTTAAAAGCTTTTTGAATGGCAGATATTAAACTGCTGTCTTTATCGCTGTCTCACCAGGTGACCTTGGGCTAGTCAGCTGATATTTCCTCTTTGTAGTTTCCACATCTTCAGAATTTCAGGGTTTCTTTCTTTTTCATGTTCTGAGAACAATTTAATAAATGAATCCAGCTACACAATCCATTTTTGGAGCCTTGAAGTTATTGACTTGGTAGGACAGTCAGAGTGAGCAATCGGTTTGAAATAATATAGTCAATTGGGTCTGCTACAGAGAGTGAGAGAAAGGGAGAGTTTGAGTTGTTTATAATCTTAATTGAGCAAATATTTGAACAGATGGTACTTTACTGGCCCCAAAAGAGATGAAGGATTTCAGTTAGTGTATTTCCAAGGACTTAGGTGAACTAAAGAACTAGTTTGCTGACATAGTGTGCTCTCTATACATTATCCCACAGAATATGTCAATTTTAATATAATTTTCTTAATCTCCTTTTCTACATCCTTTTAATTCTCCCCCTCCTGCCCTTCTTCTATCATTATATCATCATCATCATCATCATCATCATCATCATCATCATCATCAAATACTGAATTCCTAGTTAATTTTAATGTAGTGTCTTAGTTTCTTTTAAGCACAGGAAGTGTAACAACTGACCCCCTTTTTTTTAAACCTACAAACAAGATGTTACTTTTAACCATCTAAACCAGAATAAAACACAGACTGAATAAGGTCTCATCTTTTGTTAATGGAAGTAAATTTAATGGGAAAATTTAAAACTTCATGTATGCCGAGAAGTTTTTTATATTTTACAAGATTTTGCAATAAATTGAGTTTTTAGACGTGATTTGTTGCTTCCGTATTGGGAATATCTGAGATTGTCCTAAGACCATGATTCTCTATCTCTTATACCTGTAACATATAGATGATCATGAACAACAATCCTAAAACCCTATATTATTTTATTGAGCCAGTTGTCTTCAGGTTTAGTTGCCTATAAATGACTAATGTTAAGATACATTTAATTAGCACAGCTCTAACCTATAAATTCTAACATGTTCACATCATTAATAGATTTATTAGCCAGTTACTGCCTTCTTTCGAATTTGGGTAGCTCATGGGGGTGATTTCCGCCTCATACCTTAAACCATGTCAGGAGCAGCAAAGCATTTTATTCTGAGTATCCTTATCATAAAATGACAAGGAGGGGGTTCTCTCAACTATATGTAAATGCAAAAACGATTTTTTTAAAGTTTCTAAGTGGAAAGATAAAAAGTGGGAGGTTTTGAGTTTATGAAGGTCAACACAAGCCTCCTGAGAATATATTTCACTGGAAATAGGAGGGGAAAGATTAGAAAATTTCTCCCAAGAATTTTTTCATCTGTGATCATGAGCACAGATAGCACTGGAATCACACAGACATGAGCAAGCATTTCCATTAGCCAGAGGCTTCTGTGATTTAGCCACTCTGAGTAACTTAGAAGTAGGTGGGAAAAGAAATCTGGGTAATCTTTATACAATGATAATGCGAATTCTTCTTCTGTAGCACAGAGATTTGTTTTTTAATTTCCTTTCCTTATATATTTTAATAAAGTGAATGGGATAGTATGTCTTTTTCTGTAATGTGTACATACCACACAACACACACACACACACACACACACACACACACACACACCCCTATGTTGCTCTGGGAAAGACTTGCAGTTATCATGTAAAGTAACTGCATGTTTCACCTTGTTCTTAAGGCTCCCAAATGCCAGTCTTGCGATGTGCTGTCACAACTTATGCGTGACTGACTGGTTACAGAGCCCACTCATCTATACGGAGAGGTGAGAATTTGTCACTGTGCATGAGCAGAGAGATCAGTCAGATACAGTGATAGATCTGTTCTTTGCCTGGATTCGTCTGCTGCTATATTAGGGTGGCTCAGCATCTGCCAAATCCAATTGTGAGACTGGTTTTGTGGTTGAGAAAACAGTAAAGGAAGAAATGATGTCCTGACATAGCCCCTTTTGGGTACAGTAACTGCAGAGTGAAAATATTATTGTAATCATTACATCAAAATATTCTCTGACACCACATCCACCCTAGGGGGTGAAGCAGCGACTTCAGCATCTTTTTTTGGGTACCAGAGTTCCTATATTGTGGCTTTGGGATTCAAAGTTAGCATTGGGGTGTTAGTGGGTGGACAGGGTCACACAGAACTCAATCTGACTTTTTCCAGGCCTGCTAATTAGAATTAGCATTTGTAATTAAAAATTAAGCCATCTCTCTGGTGCCAGGGGCAAAATATGGTCAAATGACCCTTAAACCAGCTGCAATAGTTTTGTATGAAAATATTACAGATTTTGCAAAATTAATTAATGATGTGAAAGACAATGTATTCATTAGATTGGAGCATATAAAATGCATACAGTAGATTATCTGTTTTTGTATTCATTCACTCAGCTGTGTTCATTACTTTTCATGTGGATTGAAGAGAGAAAAAGGAAATAAGATCAAAGAAATAATGTCAAGCCATTATCAATCATTTTTAACTGGTGCCATTGGACAACTCTCCTGCATTCAGCATTCCAAATCTGAGAGAAACTTCTTTCTCAGAATGCTCTTCGTTTCCTAAGAGAGCGCTAGAAGGTGTTTTGTTGATTCTTTTTCCTTTTAGAACCTGGCCATTTTAATGGTAGGAGGAAAATAGCAAGTGCAGGAAAAGGATACTTAAGAAACAGAAGGAGGGACTTCATTAGAAAAGTCACATAAAGACTCAGGCTGTTGGAGAACACCCAAGGGAGAAATGAATAGTTTTGTCAACAGATCAGTAATCTGGTGCACAGTGGCCATTCGCTGTTTGGATAGATTTCTGTTCTCCCCACTACATAACTAAATCAATGAGCCAATGGTAAAGTGTCCATTTTAAATGGGTCCTCTACTAAATTCATTGGGCAATTTTTTTTTCCAGAATGCCATCATCTTTTTTTCAGTAACACAACAAAATCAATATTCTTAAAAGTCTATTATTTCAACAGCAATGCATACATTGAAGAGAAGGAAAAAAACAGATCTCCAGGTTCCTCCGGATTAAAGAGTCACAACCACTGGAACTCACAGACATAATAGCAAAGCCAAACCTGAGAGAATTGGCTCCATTATCTCCCTGGACTGACCTTCAGCCCTGTAATCAATTTAAATAAGCTTGACAGGCCCATCCAGATTAAATGAATTTTTGAAAAGTTAGGGGATAAATTTTAAAACAAAACAAAATAATAAGCACCAGAGCTTGTTAACCCTTGGAGAACTGCACTGTGGTTAAAAACAAAGATATTGAATTGTTTCTGTCTTATCGCCATTAGTGTCATCCTTGGTAGGCATGCTGCTGTCACTGCCACTGCTGGTAATTTTGCAGGACATTTTACAGAACATTTCAAAAATGCAGATCTCATTATATTCCCAGAGTATGTGGAGCTGAATGAGAACTTTTGTAGAACTACAGAGAAAAGTCCTGCAAAATTTTGGGTAAATATGAGGAGAGCCACAGGAGCAACATTTTGACACTGTCTGGACCCTATCAGAGGAAAGCATCTATCATTTTGCTGCATGAGGAAATTGCATTTGTGAGATAATTCTACAAAAGAGATGAGAAAGTCTTTAAACAACATTTGTGCAGAGCAGAGGTAGCAAACTCAAACGGCTAGGCAGGCCGTGTAATGTGTGAAGCAAGTCCAGTGGGTGCAGGGAACAGAGAGTGTGCCCATCCAAAAAGGGAAGCCACTCCTGGGTTCCAGTTGTTGTCCTGTGGAAATGGAGGCCTAAAACTCCTGACATTTCTTACAAATAAACTGGAAATTTAGATTTTTATGAAGTGTCCTGCTTTTACAATTAAGACACTTGTTCAAAATGAGCCCAAGCCATAAACTAGCAAAAGAAAATGGTGGTGGGACTCAGCATTTCAGCCGCCATTTGTAATCTATGGAGTAGTCATCACACTATGCGTATTATTGAGAGTCTCCTGAATATAAAGTGCAATACTGATGCTCTGAAAAACACTGGGTATGTTGAAGACAAGGACTTCACTCTGAAAGTCTGATGCGCACCTGGAGAGCTGAGCCAAGTAAAGAATGCAGCTCTCCCACTGCACTGCAAAAGTACAGTAGAACATTGTGCTCTTTCTTCTTCATAGTCAAAATGAGAGTAAGTTAGATTTTTTTAAAAAAAGATTTTTATTTATTTATGTTTAGAGAGAGGGGAGGGGAGGGAGAGGTGGCCCCCACTGGGGACTTGGCCTGCAACCCAGGCATGTGCCCTGACCAGGAATCAAACCAGTGGTATTTTGATTCACAGCCCATGCTCAATCCACTGAGCCAGGGCATAAATTAGACTTTTTGAGAAGTAAAGACTAGGAGGAGTTAATGTGACTGAAGAGAGGAAAATCAAAACTAAGCTTAGAGTGGTACTTTGGTGATGAATGTTAGACCCGATCACCGAGAAAAAGGGAAAAAGGGAGGTAAGGTGAAGAATCTATTAGATTTTGTATGATCTTCACAATAAATGACATAGGATTGCATTTACATTTGGTCATTTCCCTTATATGTGGAGCAGCACAAGAAAGAGATACAGAAATATTCAGGTTTTGATTCTTAGAAACTGATATTGACTGTAGAGATCGTGGATAACCAATCAAGGAGAGGTAAACTTTAAAGCAAATTTCTGATTGCAAACAATTCACATCACTATATGTTTTTAAAAACTTTTTATTCACAGTGACAGTGTGTCAGCTTAGATGAAAAGAAACACAAAGTTTTCATGATCTTCAAACATCACATAGCATTAATTTCCAATAAAAAATTCAAGACATGACTTCAAATGGCAATAATGTTGACACTGTGAATTTCAAGACTAGGAATTCGTCACTCTCTCCCCATAAACCCTATCCCATCTTCAAGAAGACTTAGCAGTCTTTACAAAAAATCATTTTCTTTGAAGGTTGGCGTGTTTACACTCATTTTAATGAGAAAGTGTGGAGAGAGAAAAGCTGCTCTAAGTTGACCTTCAAAAGAAGATATTATAAAAATGCAGCACTTAATCCCTTCACCTTTTTATCCACCCCCCTATCTCCCCACCACCCAACAAAAACTCAGAGACACAGACAACAGTATGGGATTACCAGAGGGAAAGGTGGGTAGGGGGAGGTAGAAGAGGGTAAAGGGGGAATAAATGGTGATAGAAGGAGACTTGATTTTGTATGGTGAACACAGTATAATATACAGAGATGTATTATAGAATTGTATACCTGAAACCTATACAATTTTATTAATCAGTATTACCCCAATAAATTCAATGAAAATATATGCAGGGCTAATTTTTTCTCTTGTATATGAAAGAAACCAAATAACAATAAAACTCAGTTGTCATTCTATTTAAAGAAGGCAATTATGCAGTGGTTACACATATCTGAAGTTCAGGTGTCTGAAGCTATGGTGTCTGAGCCTTATACATTGATCTCATAAACAGAATTGTTTTCTACAGGGGGATGAAATGGCAAAAAACCACAAGTTTGGTATTTCTGAAGTGGGAACCTCACGCACGCAGGGAGGAAAATCAGCTTCCCCAGTACCTCTGGATTTTCACGGCAAACTTGGATGTAATATGTAGACAATTGGGAGCTTTTGAGGGCACTTTTGATTTGGCTATGCACATGGTCCTAGTCTGAAGGTGGAGTCCTGCACCCAGGGGAACTGGGTAGATTTGGGGTTATGCTGCATTTTACAAAGCAGAAAGCTTAAAATCAGCACTTTACCTTGATCAGTCATTGTCATGTTGATCCAATAATTAGAAAAACCCCAGGGTTTAGGTTGTCAGTTTACATCTTTAACAAGGTGTGAACTCACTCACACCAGCTGACAACTCTGCTTCATATTCAACTGCCTTCCTAGCCAACTGTTCTCCTGTATTGAGAGTCTCTTTTTGAAATAAATAGTGTTCTTAGCAGAGCACTGTTCTCAAGTTGCAGGAGAAATGTTGGGATTAACAATAAAATAGTCTGATATTTTATGAAACAACAAAGAAAAATGAAGGATATAATCCATTGGTTTCTGGAATGAGTCACATTTAATACATGGGAATAATAAGAAGGAAGATAGCATTAAAAATGTCTCAAGTATTCACTGGGAAATAAACAATTAATTAGCTTGCATTAGAAACAAAGTCACTTTCAGGCCAGGGTAGAAGGGCTGCTGCCCTTAATTTATACCTACAGGGACAAGTGAGATAAAGGGAAATGACTGATTTCGGGCCACAGGCTATGTGTGTTTCTGGCTGGTTTGTGATTTCTGCCTTTTGATTACTAGCATAAATGGCATGGTTTGACAATTTCTCCTCTGCTTGGTTCAAAGTCCCTGGATCTACATGACAAGAAAGATCAAATTCCCTCTTCAGGTGGCCATATGGTCAATCTTACTTGCAGAAAGATCTACGAAGATTTCACAGAAGCATCCATAATGGGGTTGGTGTCACTTAAAGATATGGGTCTCACTTTAATTGTGGAGGTTCTATTTCACTTCAAATTCAGTGTATAACAGGTATGATAGCTTTGATTTTGCTACCCTAAAGAAAAGTAGAGAATTTTCAGTCTACTCTCCAAAGTGAATACAATCATGTTTCCTTCCCCAACCACCAAAATCTAATAGGGAATAAAATTTTACTTCTGTTTGAAAAACATTTTGGTTATGTGTGCAAACTTTCATCACACATGGGCTGGAATTTGGATTTATCTCAAAGGTTTGCAGAAACAGGAAGGAAAAAATCAATTTTTCCAAAGAGACGTGGAGCACTACTATGTTTGGGGTGAGGGATAGAATGCGTGTGTTCACACTACAGCACATTGCTTGGGCACATCTGATACTCTTCCATTTGACACAGCACTGAAGGGTTGCTAATATGCCATAAATAATATGCCAGCTAATAATATGTTCTCATTTTTAAGGCAGAAATTTCTTAATTAGTTTTAATTCCTCCATGTATCATGCTCTTTTACAGATGGATATGTGATAATAAAACTTCACAGTATCCAACATTTGAGTGTTTACTATGTACTGAGACTGTTCTAAACACTTTAAAAATACTTTGTATGTGCTCTTTCAAATGCATTTACTGTATCAATTCTCACAACTAGTCATTGAGCCTGGTACTATTATTGTGATGCCCATTTTATAGATGAGAAGTTGAGACAAAGAAAGCCTCAACATCCAAAGATTTAAATATTGGCGAAATATGCAGTGATCTGACAAGGAAAAGAGGATGGCAAGAGAAAAATTCTGAGATGCTCTAAATTAAATTATAGCAGGCTGGAGGGTGAGAGGTAGAAATAAGAGGTTAATGAGTTAGGAGAGCCACTGGGCAAGACCAACAAAAGACTGCTCACATTTTTTAATGTTTGTTCAAACTTTGAATCAACTTTCAGTTGCTTTCATAAAAAATAGCTGACCACCAGACACCACAGCATCCTGCTTATGCATGCATTTTCTTGACCTGTGGCCACGTCCAATCCAGAAGTTCAGAAATGCTGTACTTCTTCCTGAGTGATTATGCACCTATCCTAGAACTGGCCTTGCCTCACTTTTTCCCAATCCTCTTTCTGTAGCCAACGGAAATTCTTTGAAAACAACTTACATCTTTCTTCCACAACACTTTGTGTCAAAGATCCCTGTTGGTTCTGTGTCTTCTCCAATTGGCCCTGCTGCTGATGGTTCAGACTGCCTGCTCCAGGACCTGGTCCTGTTTCTGGCTAGTATGTGGCTCAATAAACCCTTTCTTTTAGGATGACTTTTGGCCTCGAAATTTTTTGTTAACAAGACTATGGAGGGCATTTTTATGGCTAACAAGTCAATAGTTAAATTTAATCTTAGTTTTATATTTTTTCTAGCTTTGCATGAACTATTCTCAGCTTATTAGCTCCTTACTTGTCTTCTTCATCCTTCTGTTCAATCCTCTTGCCACTGCAGACTACCTTTCTTTCCTTTTCCCCCTCAATTTTCCAATAACGAATCCACCTTCAAAAGTCCTTGGGTTTCAATGTTTCTTGCATTTATGAAAAAAATAAACATTACTGCCTAAAAGCCAATTTTCTAACAGCATGAGGATTTTTTTTTTTAATTCTGAAATACTTGATATTTGAAAAAAAATTCTTAATCATTGCCATGGGTAGAAAGCATGGCACTCACCTTTGAAAAAGTGGTCAAATACAGAGTTGGGTCAACACTTGGATAAAAGAAGCTTCCTGATTGTGAATTTTATTTGTCTGGGATCCTTGCTCCACCACTCCCTAAGCAGGTAACCTTGGGAATGTTATTTAACCTCCCTTAGCTTGATTTCCTCTTCTCAAATGTAGCAGTAATAACAGTTTCCACTTCATGGGATTGTTGTGAGAATGACATGAGATAACATGTGTTAAGGTCTTAGCACAGTGTTTAGGATAGAGTAGGCACGTAAGAAATATTATTACTATTCTCGCTAGTGAAACAAAACCTGAAACAAAGCACAGATTAGGCATAGAACCAGCATCTAGTAGCTTGTCAACAAATGCTAGGTGGCGTGACCAACAAAGAAGAAAATAACTTCAATAATACTACAGGAAAAGGACACATGATGTTCAGAAAAAACAACTTAGACTTTGTCCCTAAATAATGTTGAAAACCCAATTATACCCACAGTTAGACTGGAAACTACGTTAGGTCCATCCGCAGGCTTTCCTTCTCTCATTTGTTCACAGTTCACAGGTGGGAAGGGAGACAGACATTGGCCCCGCACACTAAATCCGGGATTGAAACATCCAGGGCTGCTGCCTCTCCCACCGTCAGACACACGCCCGAGGGAGGAGAGATTAGGAGACACGTGAGACGCTGATGCCTGAGGCTTGCATTACTAACCGTAATAAACATTTTTCTTTTTCAGTAAAGCAAATATGAAGGGAGCAGCTGCACGAGGAGACTAGTTTTTTCACAGTTACTTCTAGTAATAACTGCACTTCAAAAGTGTTTCCAACACTTGAACTCTAAGAGTCCCCTGCTTTCTTTATGTAGATTACCGATTTATTCAAGTAGGGTAATTTCTTGCTCACCTCTTCCTTCAAAGTCTCTCTGGTCCTTGATCTCATAAAACAATGATCTTCTCTCATTTTATGCCATTGAAGTTTAGGGAGAAGGAAGTGACAGATTTGGAGTGTCTTTTAAAAGCAGATAGATAGTTTAAAAATATAATATAGCAAACTATATTTATGGTCATCTGTTGATAGTCTACATAGATCTTAGTCTTGGAAGTGTAGCTCTGAAACTCCATTTGGAAATCATGTGAAATTACGTCATACTCACAACATGGTGTTAACAGCCATCTCTCTTCAAGTGCATGAAGTCAACTGGCTCCCCTATAAACATGCTGCGGGAGAGACATACACACAGAGAAATATTTTGGAAGAGTGAAAATATTCTTAGTCTAAGTCTGGCCTCATTTGCAGTGACAAAATAGATTTGAAGGGAAATTTCTAAACTTCTAAGAAGTGCACATGATACATTGGAAAGAGCTCTGGCTTATGCCTGAGGAATTTGAACTCAGGCCTTGGAAATCTTAGATGAAACATGAATGTCTGTGGACTCTCTTCTTTCTTCTGTAAAGCCAGGGGTTTGAACTTTATGACCCTGCACCTGTGATTCTAAAATTATTCTTGGCAATGATAAACATGGCTATGATTTTATTATATAGACAGAAAAATAGTAATTCCCTGCAACTTCTTGTCAATCTAGTCCTTCTAGCCATCTTTGTTTTCTCTTGTAGAACTTAATACAATTAAAAATTCTATAGATTTTACTTTTTAAAAATTGTTGTCTATATCTCCTTCTGGAATATAGGTTTCATTGGGGCAGGAATGTTGGTCTCTTTTGTTCATGACTATATTCCCAGATCTTGGAACAGTGACTGACACATAATAAGTGCTCAATAAATACTTATAGAATGAATGGGTCTTATAATTGGTCATAATTTAGCATCCTGTTTCTCTAATAGAGTTCTGTAACTAAAGCTTCTCCTGACATGCTATCTAATAAATGTGTGAGAATAAATTTCTAATTTAAAAGAAGTATTTTCATACTGATACAGTGTTTGTAACAGATAATGGTCAACTGCTCATGCTTATGGTTTCTAAGTCCAAATCACAAGTTTTATGGCTAGTTTTAATTAATTAGGGTGTCTTTCCCAAATTGCCTTTTGTGAAGAGCTGTAAATACATCAACATAGACTATTAGTACTGCAATGGAATTTTGATCTTTAATCCCAATTTTCCATTCAGTGAGGCTTATATTTGTAAAAATTAACCATGCCAAGCTCTGCTTGAGTATGCCAATAACAGAGCCCAACACAGCTCTCTTAAACAAGTATTTCTTATTATTAATGAAAATTTGCTTTCTAATAACGTTGACTCATCAGTCCTGGTTCTACCAGTGTGTTCCAGAATGTCTTTTCTTTAACATTTAGTCTCTATTTTCTTTCCTGGTGGAGGGTGTTATTATTTGCTGTTGTTTATTATCTTGTTTGTTTTGGGAGTGTTAAAGCATAAATTTCCAAAATGCATATTTGCCTGCCTGCTTTTTTCCTGGTTAGCCATGAGTCTCCTACTTTGCCTTAAGTACCTCTTTTATACTAATTATTTCAGATGTGTGTTCTGAAATTGATTATAATTACATAATTTACAATAACCCAGACGTCATGACAAGACCACAAATCATGGCTAACACTTTATTTGCACATCTAGCAAAATATACCTTCCCCAGTATCTGGAACACTAATTTTTGGTAGAAGACAGGAAGTTTATATTGGATATCTCACATATGTGTCTTCAGTAGTTTGGGAAAGTGATGAGAAATTTTGAGAAACAGTGCGGGAGGAAAATGGACCCATGGGACTCTGTCAGCCTTGGTCCGCAGAGATGAGAAAGGAGAAACCATTTGATGGAGGAGGTACAATGCAGAAGTAATGTGAGCTGCATGCAAGTGAGTCTCACTGTCATTGACTGTCCAGTTGATTCTGGATAAGCCTTTAGGCTTTTTCTCAACAGTTGCTTGAACTGCAAAAATCAAATGCTTTTCTAAGGAGAAAGTGTGGGCGTTAATTAGAGTAAAGAATCTCAAGCAGTAGTGTAGACTCATTGGAGGGTCTTTGTTAAAGTAGATATTTGTTCTATTATTGGGCCTCTCAGCCAGAGATTTTGATTCAGTTATCTGTATTTTAAATAAATTCCTGGGAGTTCTGATACAAGCCAGGAACTGAGCACAACTTGGGTGAATCCAAATTAGGTGAGTATTTGATAGTCTATTTTGGTTTTCTTGTTGTGAGAATGAACATGCATGAAGAAGTAAATTAGGAGCAATCATTTTTTCTTAAACTTACTATATCACATCTTGTATTTTCTAACCAGTCTTTCTGCAATGATTTTTTCTTTAGTTTTGAAAATTCAGTGATCAAGTACAGTATGTTTGCAAATGTTTTCTCAATGTTCTCAGCCCTGGCTCCATGTTGAAATTACCTGGGATGCTTTATTTAAAAAGTTATTTATTTATTTATTTTGAGAGAGGGGAAGGGAGGGAGAAAGAGAGGGAGAGAAACATGATGTGTGAGAGAAACAACAATCCATTGCCTCTCTCATGCCCCCAACTGGGGACCTGGCCCACAACCCAAGCATGTGCCCTGACCGGAAATTAAACTGGTGACCTTTCGGTTCGCAGGCCACCACTCATGCCACTGAGCCACATCCGCCAGGACAGAATTACCTGGAATACTTTTAATAAAAGATTCTGATTTAGTTGCAGGTTTCAGGAAGCAAAGGTGAATATCCACAAGAGTGTCTCTAAAATGAGGGTGGAAAGCAAAAACAGTAGAATTCTATACTTATTATAAAAATTGAAAATGGGTACATTTATTTATCCTCCTGTGGGAATATCTGAATTTAAATCAGGTTTCCCACATACCTGCTGACTTGCTGTGTTGATAGAGTGAAAATTCTAATGTGGGGTGTGGTGTCCTCTGGTCCTTTGAAGAGGGACTCAGGAAGAAAATCTGACTGGTTTAATAACAGATGAAAGGCAAGATGAGAAACTAAAGATTAGCTGACCAATTATAAAGATAAATCTCTAGCTTTCTCTAAAAAAAAAAAGTAAAAATAGAGTTCCATTACCCTATTGCCTGACTTTATTAACTAGACTATACAACTGTTTGGTTTCCTACGGATTTCTTAAAAAGGATCTTGGAAACACAGCTTCTCCCTGCCTTGATGTTAGAATTCATTTTATATGGCATGCAAGCCTTTAGCTAGTAATGAAAAGTCAATATAACTTCCAACTCTTTGTAACTTCTACATTTTACTTACAAAGGATTTAATCAGTCACAGTAGGGATTATGGCACATAAGCAAACTCTTCTTTCTCCATTCAGTTGACAAAATAAAATATTACTTGTTTTCTGAAAACCAGGAGTTTAAAATCCTCATTCTTAATCTAAGGTAATATTGTTTGGGTTAATCTTTTGTATTTATCAGCATTTAGGATGTAGATCACTAAGTAGACTCAGCTTTAAATAAAATGAAATATAATTTGAGTAATTTTTGAATATCTTGTGTACCCTTAGCTTTGTGCTATAGCAATTCCAAG
>VMDR010021432.1:0-16856 GCA_007922815.1 Macrotus californicus | reverse complement strand
CTCCCACTGAATAATTAGCTAAGTGTTTTTACTCGTTTTTAAAAACAATTTTTAGTAAATGTTCTCTTAAACTATTCTCATAGAACTTGAAATAGTAAAAAACATATATAGATTCATTATGTATGTAGTAATGAAAACTACAATAAAAATGTTTCCCAAATAATTGAAAGCTTTTTTCTAAAAATAGCCTAAAATATTTCACGGTATGTTTCCCACATATGCAACACATTTTACATATTTAATTTAAGGACTATAAATCATTTCAAACTGAAAATTCTGAAATATAGTGACTACCTTTCCCTTTCTTCTCCAGTCTCATCCAAGACCCACGCATATGCAAACGAAGCTTTGCCAGCCTTTTTAGCCTCTTGTTCGTACTTATGCATAGTTCTTTTGTTTACATTACCCAGGAGATAAAGCACATGGCCCATCAGAGTACTTTTCCCAGCATCAACATGACCTAAGGAAAATTGATTCAGGATTAATACTAGGTACATTTTCCAGAAGTTGTTTACATTGAGGCATTGCATGAATACATTATTCAATAGTTCACGTCAGTGTGTAGAGTAATAAATACCAATTTTTAAATAAATGATATTTAAAACATCTAAGTGAAGGGAAAAGAGCATGTCTCATTAGAGAGGAGGGAAATTTCCCTGATTTTTGGAAAGTAAAATTGTCAACAAGACATGCCATTTTCAAAATGTTCACGAAATGAAAATATCACAACAAAGCCTAAGGACCCTGGTAACTTGGCATTACGTCACCCAGGGTGACTAGACAGCAGCACGAGGCAATGCCCCCTTGCTTTCTGTCCATTGCACCCCCAGAGAAACTTAGAGTGGAACAGAGCCTCCATGCCGCAACCAGAACGTTGTCCAGCCACAGCAGAGCTGAGAGCCCAGAGGAACAAAGGACATTACCAATGACCACCAAGTTGAGGAGCTGCTTCCCTCCCTGCCGCTTCTCCAGCTCTGCTTTGATATCTATTTGTTGCCTCAGCTTGCTAGACCTTTTCCCTGGCGTTTGTGTTGAACTCTGCTCTTCTGATGCTTGAATGGTGTGGGATGGGAGAGCTGATTTAGAAACGGTCTCGAGAACTTCAGAAGCAGCAGTGCTGGTGTCTTCACTAGGATGTCCTTTTTGAGGTGTGTGGAAACTATGACCGTTTTCTTCAGCAGTTACTCTAAAGAAAGCAGAGATAGGAAAAGAGTATTTAAACCAATTCCACTGATGCCCTATACTGTCAAAGGGGCAGAGAAGTTCTCTCTTCATAGGCCTTAACACTTGCAAACCTAAAACAACCTCTCTAAGTGGTTAGGGTCTGGTAAGGTAGAAATGATAAGTAGCTTGACCCAAACCACACAAATACAGACTTGCAAGATCCCAGGAGAAAAACATTCTACCAAAACTATGATAAGAAGAAAATATCCTGTAACATAACTGAAATTCAAAGTCTAAGCCCATAGACTTAGCTATATAATCCTATCAAAACAGATAGCAGAAAGGAGACATTTTTAAAAAATTGACACTAAATGTGTTCGTGGAGATAAATTTAGTATAAAAAAAATGGTTTTATACCTAACACATTCTTTTACCAGAAGAAAGACTTACAATCTCGTGTGCTCCAACACTATCTTTAAGGGAGCTACCTCTAAATGTCTGCATATCCTTAATACTTTTGGCAAAGGCGCTTCAGTTCATTAATTAAAAAAATACTTGATTTACTAAAACATACGACATATACTAAGCACTGATGTTGAGAAGAAACAATGATATAAAAATGAGAAAGTTACCTACTACTCCCCAAAGCTTACAAGCTAGGAAGGGGTTCAGATACATAAAGTCAAAGCAAGACCACCTAGCTGCATTTATTCCCTCCTTGACAATGGAGGTGCCTTCAACAGTAAAACACTAGTCTCAGTTCTTCATCAGCCCTGACTAGTCTGCACAGAAACTGCAGCAGTGCTGGCCTGGGGAGAGCCATAAACCGCGCTCTAACCCACCAGATTGCGAGAGGATTTAAATTTCCCTCACTGACTACAGATAAATAAAATTAGGATAAAGAACAGGTTGAACTGCAAGTTATTTAGAATGAAGCTAATTATATCCAATTTAATGTGGAGCTGGCAAGGAACTACATATAAAACGTAGTCTATAAAAATCACTTAAGATTGTAGCATAATGGAAATGTTTAAGAACAGTAAATCTATATTTTCTTCTTACCCACTGTACCAAAAAAGATCCAGTTTTCCCTCTCAGGGCACTGACCCTTAATCTTATGCCTCAGGAAAGGGACAGCTTAGTGACATTTGTAACTTTGTTAAAAACCTCACATGCACTTGCATTTCATTTTGCTTTGCAAATCTCCACTAGCCAATTTTGGTTTTCATCTTTAAACAATGCTTAGACAGACTAGCTTCATTTTGAACTACAGAGAAAAAATTTTACTAATGTGAAAAATATTCCCATTCTTTTAAAGGATTCCAACAGGCCAAATTAAGTGAAATCAAACTCAGATTATACTTTGCAAACATTTATCTGAATGTCCAGAGCTAGCTTTAATGGCAAAACAGGACAACTCTGTATTTAGGAGTTAAAAAAAAACAAAACCTCAA
Organism: Macrotus californicus; assembly: GCA_007922815.1. NCBI lineage: Eukaryota > Metazoa > Chordata > Mammalia > Chiroptera > Phyllostomidae > Macrotus > Macrotus californicus. The sequence continues at coordinate 14,238 of VMDR010021432.1, read as the reverse complement.
GTAGAATGACTACATATATGATACAAAGAGATCTGCTTGGTAACACACAGGCTTTGGTTCTAATCAGAGCTGGGAGAAATAACAATCTTCAGCTTCACATCTTTCTGGTTTTAGTTACAGAACCTTTCCAAACACGCTGACTCCAACCTGGCAAACAGGGAAAGGCAGAACGGCTGTGGCTGACAGAGGAGGGAGAAGCCTGAAGCTCAGCTCACCCACCATCCCAGGCAGGGGCTGCTCAGCATAGGAAGGACTGCACAAAACACGGGTCTGACTTCATTATTTCACTTACAATTCAGTAACACGAAAAGTTTTCTTTTTTCTCACTTCCATGATATTATTCTTTTTTAAGTAGACCTAAGGTAAACTAAAAATTAATTCACTAAAGTATATACAGTTAGAGGGAAGTGACTAGCGTAATTAGAAAAGCATTCTGGCTGTGTACTTAATTAAAAAGTTCTGCATATTATGAAATAAAAGTTAATGTTTTAAAACCTTGAAAAATTTCTAACATAAGTCTAAAAATGACCATTCTGGGTTTTAGGTCCTAATTACTGACTGATATGAAAAAAAGAGTAAGTTGGTTGAATGTTTATTTCGGTGCTTTCTGATGTAATTTTGTAATTTTAATTATTATTATAAAACGATGTTTGTTTTGTTTCTACACCATCTTTTCAAAAGTGGGAATATGAGCCTAAAGGCTTAATTAATCTTTCTTCTTGTTTAAATGAGGCTGGAAAGCTTATTTGCATGCTGCTTTCTAAGACTGCTGAAACATTTTGCATGATGATTGTAAAACCCTTAGAACAAGAAATTGTTTCTGATTGACTGACTGATCTCTCAGTGGAAACAATCCAATAGGATTAAATGGCACTCAAGACATAAGGGTAAAAAAGGCATTAATGATTCTGGCAGCCCAATCCCAATTCAGAGAGAAAAGACATAACATTAAGCTTTTTGTGACTGAATCAGGATTCAAAATTATTTTCACGGTCTAAAGTTATCCAAATTAAAAGTTAACTTTTTCATTCATCTAATAATTCAGCTAACATATACTGAACACCTACTATGTCCTAGATGTAGTGAGTTCTTTCCTCACTAAATCTGAAATCTTATAAATAAAGTCTTGCTTTTAAAAATCAAGTAATTGAACTGGGTATCACTGATTCTTCCTGACCAAGAGGCGTGATACGTCTGTCGACTTACAAGAACGTCGTAAGGAAGAAAACAAAAGTTCACTGAGCTTATATTTCCTGGAAGTTCAAAACAAACCCTCTACTGTTTATATTTGATACTAGTGCTTCTGATCGATCTAAGTGGCCAAGAAAATATATATAAGTAAAAATTTAGGGAATGATTTAAAAATCTAAAACATTTTAAAGAGGCTAAAAGCTAGTGTTTTCACGCTGTGCTGCTGAGCCTCAAGCAGTCTGCTCCCCTTGTCTACGAAAGCTCCTGGGAGCACCCTAGAGCCTGAGAAGGAACAAATAATGAGTGTTAGCAATGTAAGACGTATTATCATTTTTCACTAGATAGCTGAATTTTGAGGTATGTTTCGTTTTATATTTTATGACTTTCCTACACTGATACATTTTAATATGAAAGTTTAAAAGTGTTTAAAGATAATTATTAGCAAAAAAAATGAATGATTCCTTGATTGACAAACTATAGTACATGTAATTCCCAAATGCTGCTTACGTTCGCCATCTAGTGGCATAAGTAGCCTCTATCTCAGTGTCAGATTTCACAAAATCATAGGTTTTTCGTTCAAGTAGCTCTAAATAATTTAACTTATATGAGGAAATGGATAGAGAGACAGAATAAGTAACATACATAGATAATTAAGTCTAATTTCTCATCCCCTTCCTCTTTGGGTCATGATCTACTGAAGACTGTGATAGTTCAATGTTAATGATATAACTTTCTTATAGTCTAACAGGAGACAGACTAATTTCAAAAGAAGTTGGGGATTCTAAACCTTACCCAGGCACTTCAAATCCCATGGTTGGCTTCCTTCCGGAAACAGTCATTTTAGCAACTTTTGGCACAACTTCAGATTCACTTCGAGATGACTGTATATGTACTGATTTTCCTAATTGAAGAGTAAAATATAAAAGTCTAATTAAAGTTCATTTCTAAAAACATATATTACATATTATATGTCACACAAATATTATGATAATTACATTTCACAGAATTCAGGTCTTTATAAACACCTATCTTTTCTCTAAAAAATTGTAGTGAAATATTAAAAAGCTGAAAAAATTCTTCTGTCACTCTTTTCTGGAAAATCCCCTATATCAGATCTTTGTTATGCTTAACCTCCACCAAATCTCTTCCTAATTTTGAATTGACTCTTAAGTTTCATTATTAAGAGGTCACAAGACAGTTTCTGCACTAAGCCTTGTTCTGACAATACACACAGACCCTCCGTCTCCCTCTCCCACCACACCCTTTCACAATACTAAAATTGTTCGGTCAGTTAACAGATGGCTAAACTATTTTTAATCCTGTGATGCCTACAAACTGATGAGAAAGTTGAGTCTGCTGAATTGTGCTGAACACTGCATTTATTCTACTTGCACACAATACTAGACTTAGCAAGATATATGGGGGAAGAGGCCAAAGTAGAAAAAGTGAATTAAGAACACAGAGGAGAGTAAATTATGAGCTAGACCAAAGTAAGACTTAATGCACTGAATCCTTTAAATATAGATAATAATTATGGAATTCATGGAATTCTTTAATATGTATCTTTATAATTTTCAAGAATGCCATCAGGATTGGGTCCACATAAAACTACAGAAACTACATATGCTATACTGGTAAATGTGTGTGTGTGTGTGTGTGTGTGTATACACACACAGAGAACTTTAAAATTAGAAAAGATTAACGTACAGCATTCATTCAAAATGTGTGTTACTCACTTACTATATGCCAAGCACTATGCCAGAAATACAATAGTGAACAAAAAGCAGACATAATCCTTGTGCTCAGAGAGCTCAGAGTCTAGTGGGAAAAGGTATTAAGTGATCTCAAAAAATAAAAGTAAAATCAAAACTATTATTAGTGCTGTAATCTGCATAGGGTGCCATAAGATTCTGTGACAGAGCACCTGAATTAAAGCACTTCTGTAGAAAAGTGAGAGTTGAGCGAAGATGCCACAACTGAGTAAGAATTAACTGCAGAGAAGAAAGTGCATTCCAACTAGAGGGAGCAACCTGCACGCCGGCCCTGGTGTAGGAGGCAGCGGGGTGTCACTTCAGAGGGAGAAGCAGGAGGGCAGAGGGAGCACAGTCAAATGGCAGGAAGAGGCAGTGGCCAGGCAACGCGGGACCCTAAGGCTGTACCAAAGATCCCAATGTTTGTTCGAAAAGAATTGAAAGGCACCAGAAAGAGGTACACAAATGGGTGAGGGAGGAAAGACAGGGTAAAGGGTCAGGCTCAAGGGAGAGGTCTGGTTTAAAGCATGCATTTAAGATTTATATGCACATAATTAGTACTTGAAGGCACAGACATGAGTGAGATCACCAAGGGACAGAATGAAGAATAAGAGGAGTGATCTTAGAACAACGCTTTGGAATAACCCAGCCTGTAAATGAAAGATAATAGAGGACAATGAGCCTGTAAAATGTGCCAGTGGAGAGCCAGGAGAGGATAGTGCCAAGGAGGCTAAGAAAAGACAGTGCCTGATGGAGCTGGTATCACCAGTCAAGTGAAGTAAGAGCTGAAAACATGCAAACACCTAGTGACATGATCCTTTTAGATAAAGGTCACTGGTACAGTTTTAGCAAGAACCATTTGAGAGAAGTGAGGAAAGTAAAAGCCAGAATGGGTTAAAAAAATACGAGGAAGATAAGAAAACAGAGGTAGCAATATATGCCCATGATCTCCTACCCATTATTTCAAAAGCCAAAATCTCTGAAAAATTAAGGGTTTGCTTTGTTTTATTTAATAACTCTTTTGGAAGCAAAACCTGACCTGGACTGACATGAAGCTATTCATAGCCCTTATTTATCACACTGATAGTGTAAAGCTACAAATTTTAGTGCAGAATAACAACGTGATGACTACAGGGCTCACACCATAGATGGGATGTACGTATTAATGCTTTTCTAAATCCAGAAAATGCTGAATTCTGAATCAATTCAGGTCTCAAAAGCTTTACATAAGATATTGGAGATGTGCATAAATTATTCTTAAAGTGTGGCTGGAAAGGGAGGGATGTGGTCGAAGGGCAGCAAGAGGGACGAGGGACATGGGATCAGCTAACGGAAAAGACAGAAGTAAAAGGGGCTGTTTGGAAGTACTAGGGAGAGAAAAGATCATTTTAGATAATTTAGAATTTCTGAAAAGGTAGGAAGGGATGGGATCCAAAGCACGAGTAGGAACTGAACTAAGGCAGAAGACAGGCTCTTACATTGTAACAGAAGGCAGATTTGTATGTTGAGGAGCTGGAAGATGAAAATTCCTAACAGTTCACTTCTATTATCTCCATAACATAGCAAGCAGCTGGTTACCTGCTGAGACTAAGGGTGAGTGAGGAAAGTAAAAAGCTAGTGAAGCAAATAAAAGTTTGTAGTATTCTCTGCACAAAGGAAAATGATTTCAACATAAGAAAAATAGAATTGTTGGATAATATTGAGAGCCCACTTAAGATTTGTAACAATGAACTTATAATGAAATCAACCTGCATTTCTATATGACTTTCTCTAGCAATGTTTGGCAATTCAGGAAGAGGCACAGAGAAGACATGAAATGCCTCATGCAGGGTTAAGTTTCTACCCAAAAGGTACAAAAAGCAAGCAGGAAGACAAGGTAGTTGAAGGTAGTAACAAAGGGAGAAAGTTGAAATTACAATACGAGCTCTAAACTAGATTTTAAAAAATAACATATAAGAGTGCTGAGGCACTGAGGGAAAGTAGAGAGGCCCACAGGTCAAGAAAAGGTCATGACAAGAGAAGCACAACCAGGTGGTTGTGGTCAGAATGAAGTGTGTAAATTCATAATTTTGAATAAGAGGGCATTAGCAAATTGCTGATAAGAGGTGAAGGTCACTAGAAATGAGGTGGTCCAGGAACTGAAAGCCCAGGATGTCTGACCCGGTGCTTTCCCACACTGATGCACAAGTAATCTGTGGCCATGAAGTGCCCGGGTTGGAGGACAAGACTGTAAGCCAGGTTAGAGAGTCTCCAATGGACATGACAAAGTGGCCATGAGGGTTGTTCAGCAGGTGACAGCAGCGAGGACTAACCAAAGGCTGGTTCGGGCCCAAAGACAGGAACTTGAAGGGAGCAGAGATTTAAAGAAAATAAAAAGGATGGAGCAACGGTAATGTTGGAAAGGTCAGTAAAGAGAACAAAGCTGACCTTCCAGGCACTGAGGTTTCCGAGGATATAACGGAAGAAAGGAAAGGAAGTGGAAAAAAAATACCAGGAAAACACCGAAAATAATAGAGGATTTGCTTTTCATGAAAAAAGTAGTTCCTAGAGTTATAGCAAATGTAGAACAAAGTGACAGACGAGTGAGGGTTGGCAAGGAGGAAACAGAGAGCATTATCCTGATGTTTTGTGTATGAGTGTTTGGAGGGTGACAGTGGGGGCAGAAAACCATGATTAAGGGGACAAGAAAAAGAGGCAATGTGAATTTTGGCTTGTTAAAAGAATAGAGGAGAAGAACCATAAAGCACGAAAATGTCTCAATCCGGGCTATACAAGACTAACTCCCACTTCCCTTTGATTCATTTTAATATCTTCCAACTATTTTGCATGAGGAAAATTTCTTGACCCACTTATGTACATTGAAATACTATAATTCTGACTTAAAAAAATAGGTGGATCATAACATAAAAGGTCTCTAAGCACAGACAGAAATCACAACATGATTATATATTTCAGGTGATACCATAAATGTATTTTTCACTCCTGGTGTTCATTATTTACAGGACATCAAACTCAAGATGTAGTATTTCAAACATTTGGTCACCTAAGTGTAAGTATTTTTTTAGAGGAAAAAAGTTCGCTGTTACAGATCTGACTACCACCCACTAAGGAATGAGTTTTAAAGCTTTTCTTTCAGACTCTCGTGAATGTCAATGAAATCTTCTCCTTGCACATCGACACAATCCAGCCTCTTCAGACTCACTCCTTTGGTCCTTAAACACACTCAGTATTTGACGACTCTTCGGGGGTGGAAACTGCCTCACAGGTAGGTTCACCTGGGCACAGACCTTGACACAGTGCTCTGCAGACAAGCATTCAATAAACAGAGTTTAATGATTAAACCCTAGTGGTTTAAATTTTGAAACCATGAGTTGATCTCTATTGTTTTTGCAAGTTATCTTAGCTCTCTTCTTGGGACAACCTCCTCAGTTTACCAGCTCTACCTATTTCTTCCAGCTTCCTCCTAATGTTTAGAGACCCGGGATCCAGAAAGCCAACTTGGCACTTGCTTCAGGCACTTTCTCGGCTCTTCCACCAGGTACTTTATAAGCTCTCTACCTTCGTAGCAACTGTAAGGGTAGGTTTTTATTCCTACTTTAGAGTTGCTGGAGGCCATCCGACCTGTGACCTAGCCAGATTTTTTAAAAAGGTCTGGGTCATATGATGGATGGCTACCACCAACGAGCTCATACACTACTGAGAGATCATTATAAAAGTTATGGAGATGAGTTACAGAGACAACACGCAAGATAATTCTAAGTATGTACCTGAGTGATTATGGAAGAACTTAATGAAATGAGACTTAACCTGACTCTAAAAAATAAAGAGACAAAAGTAACATGAGAAAAGGCATTTATCTTAATAAATGGGGCAAAATTCTAAAAAAGGCAGAGCAATGATCAATGAACTTTTACAGTAAGACTACAAATTGAGGCTTTGCATGAAAGGCCTTTTTTAAAAGAAAAAAAATATCTTTTATAGACTTGTTTTTAAGGATTCTGTTTTTCTCATCTAATACGTAGAAAAGTATAAAAGAGAAGCAGCATTAAATATTCTAAATTAGGAAAGACAATTACTGAGACTATTTAGAAACGGGGAAGGCCACACTCAGATTAGGTAAAAGAAAACCATAGAAACTTGTATGTGATTTCTTCATAAATTTGGCTACTATGTCTCATCATTCTATAACTTCACTATTTCCAAGCCCCTGAGACAGCCCAGTATCAGTCTTAGACTGCTATTTAAGTTGAACAGATACTGTGTACCCTGAAATAACCAATTCTAATGAGTCTAGTATGGCTAGAAATCTAGGCTCTGCCACTAGAAAATTCCAGAACTTAAGCCTTGACCTAGTCATCAAATATTCGAGAGACTGAGTTTATCCCACTGCAAAGTGAGGGCGTCACCACCTACATCGTCTGCCTCACAAAGATGTTGTAATGAATGTTGTACACGTGACAGCACTCAACTATTAACTTTAAAAATATCCTCAAACAAAATCTTCCTTCTGTGCAATTATTTCATCATTATTCATGGAAAACCCTTGCCAGAAAACTAAATCAAGAATAGTTGAAGTTCGTGGTCAGTACATGTTTCCTGCAATTATTTTTAGTTTGAATACTGCTGCACCCATTAATCTCCCTTTTTAAAGTGATTTTAGGTGATTATAGGATAAACAAATGCTAGATGCACCTAGTCATAGACAGTAACACAAAAAGTGTGCCATACTTTGGCTTGAACTCAGTATTAGTATTTTTTATTTACTTAAATGTCATGGAAAAAAAAAAAAAAACATGAATGACCTGGTAGTGAGAAATGCAATCAATGGGACTATCTGAGAAGACAAGCCGAGTTGATGTTGAAGTTCGTCTGGAAGAGTACATGTGAGAGGATGTACAATAAAATTTTAAATTAAGAAGGATAGGGAAACAGAACTACCAGGTATCAAGACCTCCTATGAAGCTGAAGTAAATTAATATGTGGTAAAGGCACAAGAGTAGCTTGATGAATTAGAATAGAGTATCTACAAATGGACCAATTAATAGCAATGTATTTGTATTTGTTATACACACAATATTTCAATATATGGAAAAATATAGAGAGAATATACCTTATATACACTCACAAAGAGAATTCAGTATTTGCCAAGAGATGTTTCAAACCGGTGGAAAAAGATGGGTTATCCAATGTTTTGTTGGGAATATTGGTCATTCACTTGAGTAAAGGGCTCTATCATGTCTATGGTATCATATAAATTTCTTGTTGATTGACGATATCAACAAAGAAGAAAATTATAAAAATATTTATAATATTCAGATAAGACTGATGAATCTTACATAAAAACTTTAAAATTTCTCCAATTCAGGTTACCACAGTGAACACAAAGTATGTGGGGAAATATGTACAAGGGGTTAATATATATAATAAAAGAGGTCCTACACACCTATTCAAAAATAGTAAGAAAAAGTGAGCATTAAATAGACCAGATCAAAACACACGACTCAAAGAAAGGTGTGGCAGAAAAAAGGGAAGACAAAAAGAAGCCGAGGGGACAAGGGGGCGGGGGCGGGAGGACTGAAAGAGGAGGCAGTAGACGAGGGGCACAGAGGGACAGAGCAGGAGGGAGGGACAACGGGTATCTTTACTTTTTTATCAGCACCCAGTGTTGCCAAAGGAAGTGGGGGAAGAGTGCTATCTGACCACCTGCTACGCTTTGGGCAGGAAGAAATGGGAGAAAATCAAGTTATTGCTACGTACAGTATACTCCTGGAAATGTGTTGTCTTGATTTTTCTTAGACCAAATTAAAACCTAGTTAGCAATAACACTTAGAATTAGAGTACCACAACCCAAACTCTTTCCTTCAGTGACCCTGATTACAACGAAATACTGAAACATCCACTGGAAAGTTCGTGTTTTGAAACAAAGTTACAAAGTTCATCCAATCAATCATTCAATGACAATTTTATATTCTGACTGTTCTAGTAAGGCTGAAAAGTAATGCTCTGAACAATTTTGTCTTTGGTGTTAAGTAATCAATCCCCGTTTAGGCTCCAGGGCAGCAGGGACTCCATCTTTTGGATTTCTCTACTTCCAGCACCCAAGTATTTGATACATTGTACAAAACCATTTCCTGATAGGTCTTCCAATGCTCTGATAAATTAAATTTAAAGAATTGAAGGTGGAAATTAAAAGATAATTATAAATGGGACTTCTTTGAACATGTATTTTTACTAGGTTAAAAAAAAAATCATGGAAAAATCCATCCTGCCCTTCTGTGATTCTCACTAGGATTCTCAACCTTGGAACTGCAGACATTCTGGGCAGGGTTATTTCTGTTTTAGGGGGTTGTCCTGTGCATAGTAAGATGTTTAGCAGCACCCCAAATATGTCTCTGGACACAGCCAAATGTCCCTGTGTGGGGCCAGATCTCCTCCAGTTGAGAACTACTACTCTAACGAGCTATTAGCAAAGAATTAAAGACATATTACAAACCCTACACACATTCATCACCTCAAATATACATATTATTCATACACACATATACATACAGACGTATATCTTATCCTCTTGCCAACAAAATGAGCAATTCTAGTCTTTTCCAATCCAGCCAAGCTTGAAACCTCAGTTATTGGTTTGTTTCCCCTCTCGAAACCTCTCTACCCAATTAATACTAATTCTACTGACTTTTCCCTCATAAATATTTCTGATTTGTCATTTCCTTTCCCATCTACCTGGGCCAGGCCCTCAGGATCCCAGGCCTGCGTGTTAGACACAGGGTCTGTCTGCTTTCTGTCTTATTCACAAAACCATGTCCTACCACTGTGGCTAGGTTTTGCATCATCTCACCCACAGGGTAAAATATATTCAGTGGCCCTGGACAAAAAAATCTCTTTTTATATAGTTCTTTGAAACATGACCCCAATTTACCTTTCAAGACTCATCTCTTCCTTACCACTCGCATAAGGGATTCCCTGGCCTAAACTTCATCTCACATCCATGGCCATGGTCCATGCTATTTCCATGTTCATGCAAATGCCATTGTTTTCATGCAAACTGGTAATACAGGGAAGTCTTCTTCATAATGTATGAATCAGAGGCCAACCCCACCATTGTATGACCAAAGACTCTTGGATTCGTTCCACAGAGTTTTACCAAACCTATGAGGTAAACTAATGAAGTACCTGTAAATTCGCTTGCATACTTTTATGCTCCCACAGGAGAGTCCCAGTAACCACTACATGTCAAAACCTTTCAATTCATCAGTTACTTAGCGTTCGGTAAAGTGGGCAGGACATGGACTCCGCTGCCAGATAGCCTGGGTTGAATCCAGGCTCTGCCACTTACAAGTCATGTGAATGCAAGAGAATCAGTGAACTTCTCTCTGTACCTAGCCTCCTCATCTATGAAATGGCAATTATAGAACCTGCCCAATAGTGATGTAGAGGAACTAAATGAGTCACTATATGTAAGGTGCTTAGAGCAATGCCTACTATATATTAAGTACTCGATACTTCATACCATGACATAAACACAATCTGTGGGTCTCTGATATCACCAAAATATCAACTTTCTTTTCCTCATTTGACACCAAGGAATCTACAGACACAAATTACTCTCTAGCAGTCACATATTAATTCATAATGGAAAAGAGGGAAATGTCAACTATGTGACACTATGCTAGGTACTGGGATAAACAGATCAAAGAATAAGATATGATTCCTATCCTCAAGAAACATAAGTCTAACAGAGAAACAACACAAGCATATTATTCTAATGTGAACTGCTATATGCAGGCACAATGAGAGTGCATCTAAAAAGTACTAACCCACTCACACTGAAAAAATTAAGCACAGTTTCCTTCAAAAGGTTCCTAATGAATCTTGGAACAGTAACAAAAAATAAGGCAAAGGGGATCAGGGAACACAACACAACCAGCACGGCTGAGACACAGGCAAAGGGATGAACTGGTGAGATATAATTATGGACAGAAAATCAGGCAACTCACTCAAGAGTGACGAACACACTTTAGGCACTTGATTTTGAAATATAAGAGCCTCTAAAAGAATGTCATCATTGGAATATCAGACTGTGATTTTAAAACTTATTCTGACCATAGCATGAAAAATGGATTGCAGATGCAAGACTGAAGGAAGAGCAGTTAGTAAGTTGTGCTAATATGTATAAAAAATGCTATGGACTGATCGAAGAACAGTGGAGAAAGGGGTATCTAAAAGACATTACAAGGTCAAATTAGGAATACTTGACACCTTGACATATGAAGGGAGGTGACAGAAAGGACAGTTCCCAGAGTTTTCTAGCAAGGAAGAAAGAGGATGGTTATGTCATCACCAAATGGAATACATTCCAGAGAATGGAGAGAACTAAGAGAAGTCTGTTGTCAGGAGCGAACTCCTCTCGATGGTCCTCACCTTAAGTGTAAAATTACAGCAGTGCACAGAGGAAATGCTTCCCCCTGAATAAATGGGCATCGCCACCAGACTTATTTTAAACGCTGCCTAGATACTATCTCAGGTCTTTACGTTTTTCAAGTTAAATTGTAACACATTCTTGGCACTGAGGACACAAAGATGAGTAATCATCTATTTTCTTTCAGGTACCTTTCATTCTAGATGTGAGGGACATGTAGATAGACAAGATGGAAAGAAAACACAGACAAGTGAGAGAATTTTGCAGGAGACCACAAGTGCTATGATTGCAGCTGAGCAAGTACAAGAGCACAGAAAATGAGTAAGAAGGGACAGGCATTAATAGACAGCGGTAATACATGTTAGGGAGGCAAAAAAAAAAAAGATCTAAATTCCTAGGACTCTAAATTAGATGTGAATATAAAAGACACTGGATTTGAGATTCTTTCAAGACAAACAGAAGTAGGATAGAAACCTGGATAATCAAGTGTGCAGAGCAGAAGTGAGAGCACTCTTAAACACATAAAGCAACTGAAGACCTGGGAATAGATGAGAGAGCCTACAGAAGATGAAAGGTGAGAACCCAGCCGGTGAAGGACTCTAAGAGGCAGGCAGAATCACATTGTGTTACGTAATCACATTCCTCGTAAAGTCCTTACATGAAATTAGATTTATATGATTGTGCAACTTTGTGGGCTATATTTTTTTAAGAGGTCATTTGGTTCAACCCATTATTTACGGATGAAAATTTAAGTAAATTTCTAAAGACCACATGCCTAATCAGGAAATTTTGCTCTTGCTTTCTCCAGGCTGCTTCCAAGGCACCCACCACCCCCTTTCCACTCAGTTTCCGGTTGTATCTCCTCATGGAACTGATTTTCCCCAGGATGGCTGAACCAGGTTTATTTTGAAGTTAAATGTATATAACAACTGCCTGATTAAGTACCTCTATAAAATGTTAATGCTTTGTCCTGATTATGATTTTGTGATTTTGATGAGGCTTATAATTATCACTTCAGACACTTCTGATAATAGTGAATAATAAAATCAATAATTCTGATTTGGTTTAATATTTGCATTTCAAAATCTCCTAAGAATATATATAGTTAGAGCCTAGCAGTTAAACCATTCTCTGCTTAATAAAGTATCTAATGCAATTTAAATTTCTGACAGGAAACCAGAAAGCTACACTACTGTTCCTAATAAACACTTCCACACTATCTTTATAACTTTTGCTTATGCTGATTTTAGGTGGGGAATGTACCTGGCATTAATTCTATCAATTTCCGGTCACACATAATCTCAAATTCTTGAAAATGATAAGTCCAGTCCAAAAGCAGTATGACTTGAAATCAAAAACCTTTATTGTATATCCTCATGTGGCATGTTTTCTGTCTGTATTATACAACATCAACATAAAGAATGTGCTTTACCTCTCTAATCTATGAAACCAGAAGGGTACTTTTGATATTTTCCACAACAGATAATCCAGTGCCAGGCACATATTAGTCATTCAAACATTTGATAACATTATATAATTTTATATACGAAAAAAAGTAATATATTCTCTAAGCCAGTGATTCTCAGCTTGGGAGATAAAAAAATAAAACAAAGACACCCTTGCCTCTGTCCCTTTGAAAATCATTGTCACTGGCAGATACTGATGTTGACAAGAAAGTGTTATTATCTCTCAAGCGTCCTGGGAGAGAAAAAAATGATTGAGAACGACTTAGTTGGTATAAAACTAGTATTATAGATGCAGAGGTGAGGTTTCTGTAAGTTATACAACTTGTCAAACCCAGCTTAACATTCTTTGCAAATTGTGACTACCTAGCACTGGATGACTGGTCTTAAGTTCATAACTAAAAAGACATTTAAAGATCTGCCACAAATCAGGAAATTAGTTCAGATGACCTTTTAAGGTTCCTGTTCTCATAATCTTATTTTAAAAAATAACTATTTAATCTATTCAGTGAGACTTTCTTCCCCCTACACACACATGCATCATTAATCACTAAATGACAGCAACTGAAATTTTTTTGAATATTAATAGTATCATCCACATCAAATAGGTTATTAGTTAATGAAAGCTGTTTTTGAGGAAATAATATTCTTAAATCCAATAAAAAACAACCAAGGTTTAGGGTTTTTTCATATAAAACCTATAAATAAACAAGAGATATTACTAAGAACAATTTTTTAAAGTAAGCTTTTTAATCTGACAGCATTAAGTAATTTCAAATTTGAACAATACCAATAAAGATGTGAAAATACTAGTTCAAAACACCAGTTTTTATTTTAAATTAAAAATTCCTTCTATAATTTCTTAATCAAAGTTTTAAAAGTATTCTCTGAATCAAAATAGGATATAAAACAATAAGTCCACATTTAAAAATGTGTGTGCAGACTGGCAGATAGAGGACTATACATAGATATAAATAAAAAGAAGAAATATATAGGTTATAAAATTGTCTGTATAATAATTGTACATAAAAACCTTAACAACAAAGAATAAAAATACATAGAAAAAAGTTAAGAAAATATGGCAAAACACAAGACTGTTGTCTTTGGATAAGAAAATCATGAGCAATTGTTTCCCCTTTTTCTACATTAAGAATGTATTACCACAACATGAAGGAAAATAGTAAGTTAATAGGTGATTTGAAAGATTTCAAAGGTGGAAATAATTTTTTATATTTATATGGTTAAGAGAAATATTCGATATAAACTCACAATAAATTCTTAATGTAAAACAAATTCACAATTTAAAGTCATTCAGATCAAAACACCTTGACCTTAAAAAACATTTTAGGTTATTTACCAAAAGAAAAAAACAAGTTTTACAGCCAAGTTCACTTATCAACCATAT
>VMDR010021431.1:0-16850 GCA_007922815.1 Macrotus californicus | reverse complement strand
TGGTTGTTATATAATGTGAAATGATGTATCGTGGAGCTCCATCGTAGATGGGCTGGTGGAAAAGTCCCTGAACTCATAGTCAAAGCTCTAATTCAAATTGTGGCCCTTTTATTCCCTAGCTGTATAACCTAGAGTAAGTTAATCTCATGTCCGAATCTCAGGAGTATCACCTGTAACATAGAAATTCAACAAATATTTATTGAAAACCTACCATGTGCTAGGTATTTGTGGACTGCAGTAATTATATGAAGTTAAATAAAATATGATCCATGCTAATAAAAGATTAATAAATTAATGGGCATCTTCACTGAGACTTTAAGCTCAAACAATGAGTGAGAGTTCATCAGTTAAGGACATTATAAATAGAGGCAACAGAAAACCCACTTTGGGGGACCTACTAAAGGGTTTCTTGCAGGGAAATGACCCAGCAGTGTGACAAAGCCAAAAGACCACAGTTTAGGCATGGCAGATCTGTGTTCAAATCCGCACTCTGTCTCTTATTAGCTGTTTGGCCTTGGGCAAGTTGCTCAATCTCTCTGTGCCTCTATTTTCTTCACCTGAAAATGAAGATGCCATTACTTACATCTCGTGAGAGCTGTGATATTCAAAGGAAGTGTTTGCAGGTTATGTGACAAAAAGCAGTGACCCTTTTCTTCAAAAAATATATATTGAATAACTAGTATGTACAGCACATGGTAACAGATACTGAGAATAAATAATAAACAAGGCAGATACCTTTCCTTGCTCTTCTATCTAGAATAAATGATATTGCTATTGCTGTTATTAATAATCATTGGAAAGTTCTCAACATTTTTCACATGTCATGTGGTCCCATCAGTTTTCATTACTGCTGTGATTTTCAACCCACGGGCACATCAGATCATGTTATGAGACATGATGGTGTAGATTGTTGATGTGTTGATGGAAAATATCCCTCTCGGATACCCTGCTGTCCCTTCCTTCTTGCTGCCCCATCAAGTCTCATGAGTCTCATGGAGGGCAGAACAGATGCTCTGTTGATGAATCACGATCAGGAGAATGGATTACTCCAAGTTTCTGGGAAACGGGGCACTTGCTGACCCCCACTGGCTAGTGATAGTGGCCACCCAAATCAGAATGGCAGAGCTGGACAAAGGGGAAGAGCCAGGCGGCAGGCCCCTTTCAGAGGGCTGCTTAGAGACTTGGGGAGCAATTACGGCAAATGTTTCAGCAACCACAGGGGGCACATGAAGAGGGAGAAGGAGGATGGTGGATGGGAGAGCCTGGTTAATTACGGAACAGATGCCCAGCAGCACCTTGGGGTGAATGCATTAAGGATGGGAGCTGTCATCTCACTCACCCCCTCACATTTATTCACAGACTCCTAAGCACCCAGCTGGGGCTGGTTATATGTGGGTTTCATCTTGGAGAGAGCTGCAAGTTCAAAGCCTTCTCCTGATTTCCAAATGGGATTTTCCTCCCACCTTCCTTCCCCATTTCCGCCTCCCCATTCTGACTCTCCATGCACCCCACAGTGCCTCCTCTGCCTGTAGACAGCTTTAATTGTTTTGTCTGAACTGGTTTGGGAAAGCCAGCTCCAGACCTTCAGGCAAACGGGAGGGGCCTCCCTGGCCTACTCTGGTTCCCGAACTCACTCCCCCTCCTCTCTAGGCCCTGGCCAGGTGCCAAGTGCACCCGCAGGCCCACTGCAGACTGTGTCTCCAAGGGAAGTCTTCAAAGCCCTGCTGCAGACCTGCTGTCCAGCCTGAAGCCCACAGAAATGCAAATCAGGCAGGACCCACACAAAGAGCAGAGGCCCCATACTGTGTGCCAACACTGCCATCTGCTACCTTGAAGTTGCCTGGGTCACACCTTGGCCGCAGTGGTTTGGGCTTGAGGTAAAAGGAGCCAGGGCCCATGTGGGAACAGAAAATGGGACTCAGACATAGGGTGTCCTGGGTTCTCCTCCTGTCTCTTTCATTGCCTTTCCCCACACACGTCCCTGCTGCCATCTCCCAGGCTGCCAAATGGAGATGAAACCTGGAAATAAAAAGGGGAGAGTGACTTGCATTTCAGCCTCTCTCCTCTTTGCATTTTCAAATATGACTCACTTCTCCAGGGGCCTGACTCAATCTATCTCTGCTGGGAAAATATTCTAACTCCCTCAACATCTCTCATCTCTTTTCCTGCTGAACTTGTCCTTCAGTGAGCACGTACTTTTCTGCTCACATGGGAAGATCCTTTCTTTCTCTGGCTAGAGTGTCAGATTCTGGAGAAACTATGGCCACCCCGGTGAAACACGTAGTAGAATTGGTGATCTCTTCCTGCGGTCTGGCTTGTTCCGCATATACTCACCCTCTGGGTGCCATTTACCATCAGGAAAGTAAAATACTGTGGGTTATTAGGCGTGTCTATAACCCCTAGCAGAAGCATTGAAAAAAGTGGATGGAGAGATGAGTAGTCTGTCTTATATTTTATCCATAGTGCCTAATTCAGTGATAATTTTTCTTACCTAAATGAGGTGATTGAATGCTTTGATTAATTTAAACCCGATAGCACAGAGCACTCTCTGAATGTGAAGTGCTTCGCGCATCATTGGCTTTACCATTGTTATGCTATCATTACTCTCAGAATTTCTGGATGTGGGTTGCCGATTAGATTCAGAAGTGACCTTTGAGGTCAGCTAGTCCAGTGCCCTACTCAAAGGACAACTCTTCAGCTTAGCAAAAGCCAAGGTAAAATGCTATATCCGTTTGTGAGGCAGAAACACGCAAGGAATGTGAAATCAGTGAGAGGCACTCACCAGGCTGTGGAGAAAGCCCAGGGTCTGACATAACGGGCTCTGTCTGGCCCTGCGTGCTGAGATCCATAACCTTCCAGGAGCACTTAAGCAGAGGCTGAAAATTGGCCCCTTAAGGGGTGCCTCCCGCCGGCGGACGTCTTTGGTTTGGCCTGTATGGAGTGTATTAATTTTTTATATGAGTCAACATTTAAAAACCAGGAGAGTTCACCTAAAATAAATCAGACTTTTTTGCTTTAGTTTAAAAAAAAGTGGTAAATTTGGAAATAATGGCTCTGCAATGACACTTGGAAGCAATTCCCCGGAGGAGGCTCCTTTAGAGCTGACTTTACCACAGTCCTCACCACTCCCTATTACCCTTGTCCCAAAGGCCGGTGCCAGTTGTCACTTATCCTTGTGCTTGTTTTTAAATATTTGCCCCTTCCTTCTCCCTCCCTCCCTCCTTTCTTCCTTCTCTCCATCCTCCTCCTCTTTCTTTCTGTCCCTCTTTTTTTCTTTTTCCCTCTTTCCTTCCTTCCTTCCAACTCCTTCTTTTCTTTCTTTGAGTAAAAATCAAACAGCAAAACATAGATTAATAGTAGATTAATATTATTTATCCTTCAAAATACTACCCCATATGCTTGTGCTTTCCTTCCGCGCCGCCTGTGTTCATGTTTGTCTCCCCTTCTGGCTTGTGGACCCCAGGCAGTTAGGGTCCATCTGTCTTACTCACGACTGTACCCAGCCCGGGCCCCCAGAGTCCACATTCAGTACATGCTGTTAGACCGACCCCAATTTCTCTTACTCGTGCCTGTGAGTAGCGATACGCCTCCTCAGGAAAAATGGACTCAAGCCTGGCCATAACAAGATACGTGGGCTCTGAAAGTTCAGTCGTATGCAATGTGGGTCACATCATTCACAGGCAGTTCAAAACAGTCTTTTTCAATGGGTCTGCACTGGCTGGCATAGGTGCTGAGTGGGGAAAGACTGAAAGGTCACAAATTAGTGGCTCGGTCACTGCCTCTCCCCACCAGAAGAGAAGCCAGCCCACCCCTGCCTGGGAGACAGTCACCATTTGAGATGTCCGAGTATCCATTGTCATAGTGACCCATAATCCAGGGGTTTCGGAGAATACTGATATTCTTTTTTTTTTTTTCAAGATGTTTCTAGAATTTATTTCTCTTAGTTGGCACTGATAAATAAAAAATCTTAGTTACAATTGTTAAGTTTGAAAATTTCAAGGGGGACCCCATCCCTGTACTGCTCCCCCACCCCCGCCCCTGGCCAGCCTTTTAAATTACGAGAGAGAATGAAGGGGCAGCACTGGAGTTCTTGTGCAGTAACAGTCTGGGATCGTGACTGGCTGATGGAGGTGCTCACACACGTAGCCCAGACAATAGGAGGCAGTCCTCAGTGTCACTTGGTTCTGATCTCTTTCATTTAGCTTTAAGCCTTAAGAGAGAGTGCTGTGTTCCAGCCCTGAGCAGTGTGCTGGCCCAAGCACGCAGCAGAAGTCCTTGCTTCTTGGCCTGGTGTGAGGTCTCCAGAGGAGGTCTTCTCTGCCTGGTGCCGACCTCCAGCTCTGAGCCCTGAGGGGTCGGTCTTTCTCCAGGGGCCTCAAGACACCCTGAGCAGGGGGCTCATGTAGAACAGAGAGTGGTCAGCCTTTTTGGCTCTGTATCCAAACCCTGGTATATGTCAAGGGGCCCCACACCTTTGTTTGGGGTTTGAGGAAACATGACTCCTGGAAGGCTTATCTTAGAATCTACTACCATCTACTTACCTGGGATGAGTGTCTGGCCAATGTGCTTGCCCACTGTCTCCTCCCTCTGGGCTTTGGTCAACTCCTGGGCGGGGAGCCTGGCTGTGGCAAGTGAGGATCACATCCCCAGGGCCTGGCTCTGTCCCAGCTGCAGGCTGAGGCTGCTCACTTACACATAGACACTTAGGGTCTTCTTGATACTCAGCCCTGTCACCTTGGTCTGATCACAGGTGACTGACTATTCAAAGTTGAACCCACTGATATAAATGTCCAAAGGGAAAGGGACTTAATCTGTTTTGGTCATCTGCTTTACTATTTATTATTATTATTGTTGTTGTTGTTGTTGTTGTTGTTGTTATTTGCCTATCCTTTATGCCCTTCTTGAGCACAGCACCTGAGAAGCATTTAACATGTTCCTGCTGAGGCCAAAGGCTGGAGGTGGGCTTGCAGGAAGCCCTGGCAGTGGGCAAACCCATCTATTTACGGAATACTCTGCTGCTTTAGTGATTTTGATGATTCTGCATACTTTTCCTGCCCCAGAGGCAGTGACTGTGCATCTAGAGAGAAAAAACGGGCCACTTCTGATAATCCAAGCTACTCAGCAGGCTTCGTTGGCTTCTACAAGCACTTGGTAGAAATCCCACCGTGTCAGGTTGCTGGTAGATTTTCCCCAGGGTTCCAAAGTCACTCAGGGGTCATATCTAATCCCTTCTGATATAGTACGTGCCTTCCACTTGCCCCCTTTGCTTCTCCTCTTCTCCAGATGCTGCCTTGTCAAGAACTGCCTGCTTGAGTTGATGCATGTAGTACCTTGTTCTTGTCAAAACCTTTCACAAAACCACTGTCTCAGCCACCTTGAGTCTGTCCCCACTGAGCACATCCCTTCATTAATGCCCCATTTCTCTGATGAGTGCCCCCTGCCCCCTCCCTGCTTTCTTCATCTGTTTAATTTGTTTGCTGTGCCCTTTGAACCCTTCCTTGGACGACATGACATAACACCATCAATTTCTATTCAGGACATGTTTGAAATGTGCATTATTTATGTATTATTCATGGGTCTTCTCAGAGATCAGTGTGCAAATCAGCTTTATTGGACACCCCAGAGACTGCAGCAGAACCCCGTGCACTTGAACATCGCACAATATTATTTCCTGAAGAGCGGCGTGCTCTGCTTCGTGGGGGGAAATGACACTTTCATGGGGCTGCCGAGAACAATCATGCCTTTGAAAGGGATCATGCAGCTCTTTCATTTGCCATCTGATGCACATCCTTCAGCCAGGCTGGGGCACTCCTTAGCCAGGTTTGATGCATATGGTGTTGAGATTTTGCTCAGACTCAGACCTTGACCAGGATCCTCCAGAAGTCATGGGAGAGTTGTGGCTGTCAAAAAAAAGTCTTCAGTTCTTTTTGCTTAGCAGGGGATGGAAAGGCTATTGCAGAGAAATCCCCCAACCTAAGGACACCCACAGATAGCAAAAGGGACAGGCATGATGGTGAAGGTCAGGCAAGTGTAACTTTCATGCCCTGCTTCCCTTTCTAAGTCTGTTCTCTCCATTCAAAGCTCTCTTTGTGCTCCAAGGACCTCTGGTCTTGAGGAGCATGGCCAAGCATTGGGTTGTATTGATAGAAGCTGACCATACTGTTCCTCCTAAAATACTTGCCATTAGAAAGCTAATGTGGAACCCTAATTAAGATATTTCTGTTGATGGAGGTCAAAGACTGTGGCTGTTGGGTGGGTAGACATTTGGGGGGCAAGATGGCTTTCTAAGAGTCTCCAAGTCATATTGCATGTATGATTAAATCCCTTCTGAACTTTGAGAAGGAAACCCCTTCTCAGCCTATAGGTAGGGGAGGCTCTGTGCCAAAGTGAACTTGACCCTCTGGCTCTGGTTTCTCTGCACTGGCATTCCATCTTCCAGTAGTCCTCGGGGGTAAATTACCGTTTTTTGGAAAGCACTCACTCTTTGAGACTTCTGTACTGGTATTTGCTAGACAAACTACTTATGAGCAGGTTGAATTCTAAACACTGCTGAGGTCAATTTGTTCCAAGAGTCCAAAGTGACATCATAAAACCCAGCTGTGTGTGCCACTGATTGGCAATGTGCAGAGTTGACACACCTCTGCCACGGGTTCTGGCTTTTCTCATGAAGTTCCAGTTTTAAATAAAAGGCCTTTGTAGAGGGAAAATAAAATAAATGGTTCCCCTAAAGCTTTAAAGGGGAAAAATATTTCTGTATGCATTTAGCTCCTCATAATAACATCGCAAATCGTCACAGCCGAATCAACCTACAACTTGTAGTTCATTAAGTCATTAATTACATTAAAAGTTTGTGAATGTTCTCTCTGACAGCACCGTGCTAGGTGGAGGGGGTAAAACAAATGAAGGACAGAGTCTCTATTGTGTGAACCTGTGTGCCTTCCCCTACACACACACACATGCATGTGTACCCATGGGTTGCGGGGCATTGCAACACATGGGATAGAACCAGGCGCTGGGGATGTATCCTCACTTCCTGTCAGTTGTGATTCAGCGGGATGAGGGCTGGCATGGAAGGGAGGTGGAAGTACTGAGGGAGTAGGGGGGATAAAAGCTCCCAAGTCAGCGCTGGTGGGTGTGGCCGGGGAGATAAGTGAAAAGTACCAGGCTCGAGTTGGGTTGTAAAGGACGATGATTTGTGTAGGGAGAGAAACCAGCGTGGTCAAAGCAGAAGAAGCATTTCTATAAAGACACAGAACAAGAGGGAATGAGGCTGCTTAGGGAAAGTGGAGGCAGTTTGGTGGCTGGGCGGTCTGCAGCATATAGGGGTTCTGGCAGGAGAAAAGGATGTTGAGGAAAACTGGATGACAACCAGAGGTACCAGGCATGCTATGATGAGGAGTTGGGACCTTATCTGTAAAGTGATGGACATTGCTGTGGATTCTAAATAAGATAGTATACATTTGTAAGACCATTCAGATGGCAGTGAGGCAGGATTAGAAGACAGAGGATGAGACTCAGGGGACAGTTATGCTTTTGTGACAGTGGACCGGTTGGGAAAGGCTCAGCAAACACAATGGCAAAGAGGGATGATGGAAAGGAGGGGGTAGCCCAAGGGTCACCGAGGAGGGAGAGGTGGCAGACCTGGTGGGTGATTGACATAACGGGGGAGACAGAGGATAGTTCTTAGGCCTCAAGTCTAGTGACTGGATGGTTAGGGGACCATGCCCTGTGATGAGGAACTTGAGAAGAGAACCCCATTGGGAGGAAGAGACCCAAATTGGAGGAATAGGTATCTCCTTAGGGGACTTTTAAAAAACAGAACTGACTTGTATAAAGAAAAGGGAATTTTTAGCAATATAAACAAACGTCCCACAATAGTTAGTGCAAATTCTAGGCTCAGGGGATAGCACTGTCCAGCCATCATCTCTCTCCATGAAGGACAGAGGTCACTGATATTTAGTACGATGATCTTGAGGCTTTGTGAATCATTACCAAGGCTGAGAGATTCAGTTATTTTCATTAAAGCAGGAAAGTGAACTTGGGCATTTGAATTTGAATTTACTCCAGTTTCACATGCTGCCCACTTTGGAAACAATTTGGAATTGTTTACAGATTGGGACTGTTCAGGGGAAGATGGTTTTGAGGAAAAGGAATAGGAGCTTTTTAGGCACATGAGTCAAATAGAAACTACCATTTGATGATAAAATATCACAAAAGTTTTGAGTTCTTTCTACTGAAGCAAAAATAAACCAACCCTGAACTAATTTATTTTTGATAATATAAAGCATATGCTCTCATTAGTTGTAAAAAATATTTCTGCAATAAAATGTAACAAGCTCCATTAATCATTCTTTCCAGCAAGGTGACACCAGTTTTGAAGTCATCCAAGATTTAAGCACTGTTTGTCTTCATCCCCAAGGCTGAGGTCCCCAAGGTCATTTTTTTAAGTGATCTTTATGAGCCTCTTTTCCTTCTACTCCACATCCAGACCTCCATCTGCCTGGGCCACCGTGCTGGCTTCCTAGTGGCTTTTCCCCCTTCACTCCCCATCTCTCTGACCCATCCTCTGTGTACCCGAGCTGGCTCACACACACTGATACCCCAACTTATATTCCTAGCTGTTGCGGTCCCCTCTGGCAGGACCACGTGTTGTTGTGGAATGCTTGTCCTATATCCCTGGACAAGTGACGAACAAATTCACACGGACTAAAGGAATCCGGTGGAGAAAAAGGGATGCATGGCCAATCTCTCAAGGATCAAGAGAGAAGGGCCCTGACCCTTTGCCTGGACAGGCTTTTATTGATGTTCTAGGTAGATTACATCAAGGAGGATCCTCCTTCACTTGGCACAGGTTGCTTTAGGTGGTTACCATAACAAAAGAAAGAATGTTGCTAATCCCTTTAAGATAAAGGTCATTTGCAATTGTAAAGGGAAAAGGTTGAACTGGTCACACCCCAACTTGAGAGGTTTAGCATAGATTTTGGGAGGTTACTTTAAAGATATGCAGTACACACATGTTTCCTCAATTCAAGATGAGGGAGTTTTTTTAGCAAAAGCAAGTCTCAAAGCGGCCTAAGTGCAATGCAGGCCTGATTCCCCATAGGAGACCTATTCATGGATGTTCTCTGCACGCCATGCGTGTCTGTCTGCGTTCAGAACCAGAGCTGAGCCACAAGATCGCATCACACATGGATAGGTTCCCTATACCCAGCCCTAATGTCTCCACTGATGTACGCACCCAATGCTCTACTCAGCATCTCCACAGGGCTGTCTAAGAGGTATCTTCACCCTACAGCATCCAAAACCAATGACTGATTTTACAGCCCACACTGGCTCTTCCTGCAACCTACTCATTTTAAGCAATGACTGTTCCATTCTCTTGGTTGTTTATTGCAGCAAATTCAGTGAGGTCTGCCTTCAAAACGTATCCAGATTCTGGCTACTGGTCACCACCTCTACTACACCTAATGCATTTATCATCTGCTTTGTAAGAAAATCCTCCTTCTGGTCCCTCTGCTTCTACTCCTGACTTCCGCAGAATGTCACAGCAGAATAGCCACAGTGATCCTATTAATATATTAGTTAGAAAGGGTCTCTTCTCAGCTCAGAACCCTCTCACAGCCCCCCTGTACTCACGAGGGGTCTGAAGTCTTTACAGGGGCCTCATGGCCCCCTTACTCGGGTCTCTGGCCACTTTCCTCATTTCCTTCAGTGCCGTCTCCCCTCACTAACTGTGTTTGAGCCCTCCTCCCTTCCTTAATGTCAAAACCCTGTCTTGCCTCAAGCAGGAGTTCCCTGTCCTGCTCTCCAATCTAGGCTCAGATTGTGGTCTCCTGGCTCCCTTCCGCCTCCCGCCCACAGCTCACCCAGGCTCACTTCCTCCCTGATGACTCCCTTGACACCACAAGGAGTGTCCCTTTTCCAGACCCCGATGTTCTTCTTTGGCTGTTGTGCTCATCTTTTCTCTCATGAGAAAGCCTGGGACTCTTACTTGAGCGATTCAGTTGGTTTGGTGCTAGCTAGCCAATGGGATGGTAGCTTCTCTGAGGCCAAAGGTCATTTCTGTGGTTTCTATCTCCCTAAGACCCTCAGCATGGCATCCCTGTAAATACATCTCTTTTGGGGGCAGCACGTGCTTGCCTGTATTTCAAGCTAGGAAAGAAGGTGCAGGAGAACTCATAGATCATCTCTTATGATAGTTCCGATGACCACTTAGCAATGATGAGGAATATACTACTGGAGTACACAACAGCACTGATGGGTCTCAAAATGCAGTATGGTGAGTGAAAAAGCCATACCCAAAGGATCCATGGTCTATCACTCCATTTACGTGGTACTCTGGAAAATACAAAACTACAGGGATGGAACATGAACCAGTGGTTACCAAGGGCTGAGCGTGAGGAAGGGATTTTGGGGATGATGATCTGCTCCGAATCAGCTGTGGTGGTGGAGTTTTCACCCCATGCATTTGCCTATATTCATGGAACTGGACACCCACAAGAGGGAATTCTACTGTTTGCATGCTGAAAATAAATGGAGAAAATACACACACACAAAAACCAGAACACTGACTAATACATTTAAATGCTTAATAGATGTTTCTTTTACTAAGAAAAAATATGCTTTGTAGAAAATGAGAAATATATCAATGGCAAAATGTCTTTACTCATGCAATATTGTCCAGATAAAACAGAAGATTGGTTGCAAAACAATTTTCCCGTTTATGGAATACCTGAATATATTTATGGCTTATAGGGTCACACTTTAAAATGGTGAAGAAAAAGTTGTGAAAGCCTTGCAGCTCTGTGCTAATTATTAGGTAAATCCAAAATCAAGCAGCTGTTGTATTTTCGCCTAAAGAAGTTCCAGTGTCCAAAGAAAAAATACACTTTGATTGTTGTCATGAATGTGCCAAAAAAAAAAAAAAAGTTTGGAGACACACACATACACAGACTTAAACAGCTATTGGCTTACTTTCCGGAGAAAAGGACTGCAAAGGGCATTCACGTTCTGTCTGCTGGTGCTATGGACACTCTTGGCATCGCTCGTTCCTGCAATGATCCCCGAGGAGAGCACTCTGATATCCACTTTATGACTGAAAACCATGAGACCCAGAGAGGTTAAGTGGCTGAACGAAGATGGCAGGGTCGGTTAGTGGCCGGGCCGGGTCCCACTCGGGTCTGTCCGCCTCACCTCCCAGGGTACACTTTGCACAGGCAGCCGCCCCTTCCAGCGGTGCAGATGAAGCGCTCTCTCGCTGGTCTCCGCTGAGGTCCTCTGCTCAGGGCGGGACCTGCCACCCCAGTGCTCCTGCCCGGATGGCTACCTCAGTTTGGCCAATATGGCGAGGAAAGCCAGGCCCTTGGCAAAGTCACTGCGATGGGGATCCAAGTCCTCTGCCTCTCAGCTGGGGTGCCAGCTCCAGAACAAAGGGCCTCTCAGGCGACCGCACGGTCAGGAAGATGGATGCTGTCCCATGGATCCCCCGCCGAGGAGCTGGTCCCAACGGCAGCTGCTGGACTGAACCGCTTTGAACAATGCACTCGGGAGTCTGGTCCCAGCCTTTCGTGCAGCCTCGCCTAGCAGTTCAGAGGCTTCGACCTCTTTGAGCCCTGCCTTGACTGGGCTAGGGTAGGAAGTGACATGAGATAGCCAGCTTCCCCTCTGAGCGTCGCCAGTGATCGCCTGGACTGACGACACCGGGTACCCCCTGTCGGAGCATTTGGAGCCACCCCGCCAGGGTTTACAAAGTTCGTTTCAGTTCACTTCAAGGACAAAGGGACATCCAGAAGGGTAATGAAGTCGGGAGAGGGAGAGTGCCAAGTGTCCCCCTTTTCAGGAGATGGTGAAAGGTGAAGGGTCATTAGGGTGTTATGTGTGTACGTGTGAATGTGTACATACACAGGAGTGTGAGTATCGGAGCTGCTCTTTCTGCTGTGCCACCTAACGGCACCCCCCCCCCCCGCCCCCGCCCTTACCTCCATCTCCTGGGGTCACCGCCTCGCACCCATTACTCAGAGCAAAAATCCTCAGAGGGTGGCTCTTCAGCAGCTGCCCCAGGTCCCTGTGTGCTGAGGAAGTGGCATTATGACATGGATGAGATGGGGGGTAGGGACAGGGACATAGGATCATGTCCAGTCTGCTTTCCACCTGGCCCCTCGCATTGGAGGGGGCAGTTGCAGTAGCAGACCTTTCCACCAGGTGGCACTCATAGCTTGGCTTTATTTTCATTTCTGTTGCTAGAAAGTGTTCCCCTCCTGTCACTGCGGAGGGACTCGTGACCTAGGCTTCTCAGTTCAGGTGTGGGTTTCATGTGACGTCAGATTTTGGGTGCTATTGTCTTCTGTTCAATTACAATTTATTCTTTCCCACTGGGACCTTGGCAAGGGACACCGTAAGGGAATAGCCATTATGGCCTGAGTGGGAAGGGTCCTTTTTACCCACCCGCCCTGCCCACCCCCTACCACACCACAACTGTTCTAGGGGTAGATTCTGCTGTGATTTTTCTTTTCCAGTTTTTCTTATTCTCTTTCTCTCTTGGAGAGGAATGCCCGTCTTCCTCTCCAAGGTCAGCATGGTGTGGCAAGCTGATGTGCTTTGCTTTACTAGAACCCAGCACAGGATCACCCTTTCAGTGTTCATGCCTATTACACAGTAGTCAGGGCTTGATTGGCAGCCTCCCAAAATGCTCACCCTTGAGTCTTAAAGGTCAAAGGCCACAGGGAAAGAGATGACGGGAGACTTGTGTTTGAGGGAGCTGGTGTGTCAGATGTCGTGACTGAATTTTTTAAGCGCCTTTCTCTCTGGGGAAGTTGGCCATAGGGCTGAACTGACTAAGGTTCTTAGAAGCCTCACAGTCATATTATTGGATGTGACTCAGTTACTAGAGTTTAAGAGAAAAGATGTAAGATGTTGTCACTGTCCTCAAAGAACCCAGTGTACTCGGGAAGATGAGAAATTCAGTCACTTCCATAGTGTTAGTGGAGTAAGGTAATCTCTGTGAGGAGCTTCAGGCCAACATATTTGCTCTGTTTGTAAGGAAGCCTGTCCTGCGACCTGGGAGGTTGGGGACACTTTCAGGGAAGGTGGGTCCTGACAAGGTGATGGCTACAGAGAGTGTGGGAGAGGGCAGCCCAGGGGAGAAGGGAGGGATCTTGCATGAGGAGACCTGCGAAACCTCAGGTAGATGGGGCTCAGTGAGTTGGCACCTCCAATGGGAAACGGTTCCTTTAAAAATTCTATTTTGCAAAAAAGACCAAACCACAGTTAAGTTCCCAATCCCCTATCCACATGGAATGAGAATGTCCTTGAAGCCCAGCAAAATTATTAATCTTTAAAGCAGTCTTTATTCCTATTCTTATTAAGTACTGACAGTGACCTCATTCATTCAACACACATGTGCAGAGTATTTTTATTGCCCTTGGCTTTGTGAGAAACCAAGATAGATCAGGCAGGATTGTTTTCCTTGGAGCACTCATGCTAGGAGGGAAGACAGGGAGTGTGGCTATTGTAACTATAATGTCAGAGAGAAAGACAAAGTGTTGAAGGTAAGAATAGAAAAATATAGGAGTTAAGAGTAAAATAAAATTATTTTCCAGTGGGGTTTCAGTGGTGATATAAGTTCACGTAAAGGAAGGGAAAGAGAAGGGTATTTTGCATGGAGGAAGTGGCATGCACAAAATAACGAGGTTGGAAAGAAAAGACAGAATGGGGTCCAGAAGTGGGACAGTGAGAAAGGATGTTGAAAGTTCAGGTGAGGGCTACATGACAGCCAGCCTTGCATGGCAGGTAAGGAATGTGAGTTCAGCAGGAAGTTGTTGTATGCTTTTGAGTAGATGGACAGAGTGATCTTTTCAAAGGCCTATCTGTGTCCAAAGATGAGCACCTACCACCAACACGGGAGATGGGTTGGCTGAAGAGAGACAGGAAATGGAGGGCTCTGGGTACAAGGCTGTTCTGGCAGCGCTGGGAGGAATGTGGCTTCAGACACTGGCATTTATTCTTATCATTCTGGAAGCCATCAACATTTCAAAAGTAAGATGAAAGAAACAAAGTCCTGGAAATTAGTTTTGGTGAAATTAAGAGATATGTAAAATCATATGGTACTTGTCTTTCTCTGACTGGCTTATTTCACTTAGCATAATGTTCTCTAGGTCCATCCATGCTATTGCAAAGGGTAAAATTTTCATCTTTTTTATGGCCAAGTAGTATTCCATTGTGTAAAAGTCCCAGAGTTGTTCTGAACTAACAAGCAAAATAGAGACAGACTCCTAGACAGAGAGCAGAATGACACCTGATTGGGGTGGGGGGGCGTGCTAAGGGGTGGAGGGATTGAGTAAAAAGGCAAAAGGACTCATGGACATGGACAACAGTGTGGTGATTGTTGGGGGGGTGGGGTGGTATAAGGAGACTAAATGGTAATGAAGGAAATACAATAAAAAAGTTAAAAAACGAGATACGTATAATTTGTTGATCCCAAAATATGTGTTAAGGTTCACCCAAAGTAGGTTGGAACAGAGAGAGATGGTGCAAGAAGTGGTGAAAAGAAGATTTCAGAGAGCACCGATGTTTCCTGAAGGGGCGATGCACTCTGAGGGCAGAAACTGTAGCCTTGGTTTGCAGTGATGGTGTGGGAACTGGGTGAATAGGAGATGTCAGCAGAAGGTGTCACAGAATGGGTATGATAGAGAGAGGATGGGGGCTCCGTAAGGACTCGCCCCAACTCGCCACAGATACAGAATTCGTCTTCGCTGCCGCATCACAGGTTGTGTCGTGAATGCCTGCTGGCCTGCCCGCTTCCCATAAAGGACACTCTCCCCCCAGTATCGGCGCTTCCTGCAAACAGCTGGCCCAGGGACTCCGTGATGACTAAGAAAATGATGAGCAAGTACCAAATCAATACAAAGATAATTTAGAAATAATAGAAGCAAAAGAGTTTCAAAATTTATTAACAAATAAAGGATATTTACCAGAAAAATGTTTTCACAAAGTAGAAGAAAATTGTGACCAAATATTTCACTACGCACAGAAGAAAGGAGCATCCCACGTGAGGCAATCATCTACAAATAAAGACCTTAACCTTTCGAACCTCTACAGATAAAGAATTTAACAAAAAATACAAGAACTTGGAGAAGAAATGGCCAAGTAACAAGAGAAGATTAAGCATGGAGGTCAGAACTCAGGAGAAAAGTAGAAAACGAACAGCCGTACCAGAAATGAAGACAAAATTATAAGCAGCCCAGTCGATGGGGAATATACCCTGCAGAGAACACAATAGTAGATGCAGAGGAAGAAATGAGAGAAGTCATAAAAATGAACGCAACTCTGAAATATTAATGCAGGTGTAGCCCTGGCCGGTGTGGCTCAGTTGTGGCAGCACCATCGTGTGAACCGAAAGGTCGCAGGTTTGATTCCCAGACAGGGCACATGCTTGGGTTTGGTGGTTGGTCCCCAGATGGGGTGCCTGTGACAGGCAACTGTTCAATGTTCCTCACATTGATGTTTCTCTCCCTCCCTTCCCCTCTCTCTAAAATCAATGATGATAAAATAAAAGAAAATCAACTAAAAAATAGATGCAGGTTTGGATAGAACATTATAATTAGACAGGAATGACAAAAGAGATTCAACATTTGTATAACTGGAGCCTCTAAAGATGAAAGTAAAAAATGGAGAAGAAAAAGTATTTAAAACATGTGAGTTAATGAAATTTTATTTAAATAAAAAAGACTTAAACACCTGTATCAACAGTTCACACCATGCCATGAGAAACCATCCAAGATGGTTGATACTGAGACAGTCAGATAAACTTGCTAAATGTAAAGATTTCAAAACATTTTCTGGGCATCCAGGCAAAGAGATCAAAGCATATGGAAAGATACACTCAAATTCTGCTACAGTATTTCCATGTCCGAGTATCACGGTGTAGCCCTTAAGAGAACCTGTAACAAGTGAAGTCCAAGAAGACTGATTTCTGGCTCAGTCTGAGGCAGATGTCTGTTTTGGGGAGTGGCCAATCACAAGCACTTTGGGGACCCAAGCTCCTCCCACCTCATTGATTTCCTACCAGCTTTCAGAAGGGGAAGGAGGCCCTGGCAAAAACACGCTCTTCACAAATACTTTGGCCCGGAAGTAACACAACAATTCTGTTCACCATCCATTGGCTTCTGTCTGCTCACCTTCACTCGGCAACCCTGTCTGCTCACCTTCACACGGCAACCCGCATGTCAGGATGCGTGGGAATCATGGTCCCCACCAGGCAGCCGCATTCCAGTAGCCACTTTGGAACTGTCTTGGCTGACAGCGAACCATCTTTGACACACTCATATCTCTGTACAGGCAGACTCAACATTCTAAAATATCAATTCTCCCATGTTTAAATGGAATACAGTCAACATTGCAAATGATATTTTTTGAAACTGGTAGGGTGTTTTAAAGCTCATATGGGAAACTAAATGATAAATATAGTTGGAAAAGCTCTGAAAAAAAAGATTAATGAAGTATAAATACTTTTGCCATGTATAAAAACATTATTATTAAGTTCCAATGATTAAAGTACTGGGATACCAGTGCGTGATTGATGAATGGATTGAAAGGAAATAATTGAAAGCCCAGAAATAAATGAATATGAGCAAATTTAGAATAGTAGTGGGAAAAATGATAAAAAGTCAAGATAAAGTACAAACAGATCAAAGATTTAAGGATGAGAAATAAAACCATGAAAACACAAAATAAAATATAGAAAAATTTTAAATTTTAACTTGGGGAAGATCTTTCTCGTTGTAATTTTTTCAATACTCATGAATTGCTTAAAATGTTTGGTTAACTGGACCACATAAAAATTAAAGAAGAAG
>VMDR010021430.1:0-16851 GCA_007922815.1 Macrotus californicus | reverse complement strand
TGATCTCTCAGGAGTTAGAAGCAGTAATCTTGAGCCCCTGCCTTCTCATTTATGTTTTCTGTTTCTAGCTCTGTCTAGAAGATTTTTCTCAGCACTCAGTGCATTTTCCATAACAGGTGTTCTTTCCCTACATAACATGTGCTTGGAGAAAT
Organism: Macrotus californicus; assembly: GCA_007922815.1. Taxonomy (NCBI): domain Eukaryota; kingdom Metazoa; phylum Chordata; class Mammalia; order Chiroptera; family Phyllostomidae; genus Macrotus; species Macrotus californicus. The sequence continues at coordinate 16,699 of VMDR010021430.1, read as the reverse complement.
GACTAGAACAGGTTTGATATAGAACTCGTTAAGAAATCAGGAAGGGGATCATGTTTGTGCCTAGGGATAACCTTTTTGTTCTAGCTGGAAAACTAAAACAAAGCAGACAAGTCAATTCATTTTTAAAAAATATTATTCCCCTTTGGAGTTGGGAGATAGTTTTTTTTTTTCCCCCCATTGGTCTGTGGAGAGCGCCCATCATTTGAATGATCTTAAATTTAGCCACAGTAACCACTGCCAGCACCTCCCTAATTCAGCCTCATCTCTGATGCAAGGTGATACTTAGCTGTTGAGAGCACGGTGAACACCTCTGCTCCAGGCATTCAGCTAATACTGCCGGATACCCTTTGGGTGGGCACTACATATGTGCCAGGCTGTGTGGAGAGCCTTGCTATGTCATCCCATGAGGTTGGCAATATTGCAATCCTTATTTTTTAGATGTTGAAGTGAAGGGTTTGGGAGTTTAACAAACTTGCCCTAGGTCTCACAGTGAGCACCTGAAGTGCCTAAACTCATTTGCAAAGGGACCTAACCCATCCCACAGGGCTGTTCTGAGCAGTGAGAGAATTAGCAGATGGAAAGTGCCTAGAAAGTGCCTGAAACAAAAGTAGGCACTGGGTAAGGCGTAGCTGACTCCATCATCATCATCACCATCATCACTAATCTGAGCTCCAAACCAGTACAAACAGCCTTGCCTAAAATGCCAGGTGAATAGAAGAGTAGTGACGTTCTGTCCCCATCACATGGCTATATGGTCTGCCCGGCGGATTCCCAAATGAGGCAGTTGATGAGAAGTGGGGCCGATATATATGGTGCTGGCTCTGTCTTCCCAGTGCAGAAACACAGCTGCTCTCAGTGTGAGGCATGATGATTTTGACTGTGTTTAGGTCTGAGCTCTTTTTCTTTAAACTGGAATTAAACCAGGTAGGAAAGAAATCTTAAGGAATACGTATGTGCCAAAGCTATTGTGTTTTCAGAGCAAACTTAGGTAACATTTTAACATTGAACCTAGAAAAAAATTGTTGTTCCATTTCTTTTTCCTTATGTGCAGCTGAAGTTTCCTATCAGATCAATCAGGTGGCACAAAGAGAAAGAGCTGACATCTGAGAGCTCATTTGAAGGTGTGACCTCTAGGCGAAGGTTTGGTGTATTTCAGCTCCCAGATTTTCATTTGAAGTTTTAGAATAGCAACTCTTGAACTCAAGTAGCACAATCACAGGCTAGTCTTCCCTTGCCAGCACTCAGCACAGGGAGCCCAAGAAAGCCATTACGAAGCAAGACACACACAGTTAAAAATGCCTGCAGACTGTTCAGTTTGTGTTTATGTTCAGTACGCCTTGGGAAGTATATAGCATTCTTAGATTCTAGACCAGATCCTTTCTTTCTAGTCTCCTCTACCCAAAGAAAACAGATCTGTCCCCTAAAATTTGCAGGACATTGATGCTTTCTAATGCATTGTCTAAGAGAAAAAAAGAGAAATCTTTTGATTTTGAAAGTGTTCAAGTACAGCTAGACTCACTCCTGATATGCCAATTGAGCAGAGAACAGTTTTTGGGGGAGAAGCAATTAATCTTCTTTTTAAAAATACCCTCATCCGAAGATATGCTTATTGATTTTAGAGAGAGAAGACGGGAAGGAGTGGGGGAAGAGAGAGAGAGACAGACAGACATTCATTATCGGCTGCCTCCTGCACATGCCCCAACAGGGGATAGAACTTGCAACCCAGGCATGTGCCCTGATTGGGAATCTAATCTGCTGCCTCTTGTTGTATGGGATGATGCTCCAAGCAACTGAGTCACCCGGCCAGGGTGCAATTAATCTTCCCAAATGATTTTTATTCATTTGGTTTTTTAGTGTCACTTATAATATATGCAATTTAGGAATAGAATAATGAGTATTTCTCTTAAGAATTTTTCTCTGGAGGAGGAAATATTTCACCGATTTTTCTTCATGTATAAAAATGTGCCACTCATGCACAATCTTTGTGATTTTGACTTAAGAAACTAATTTTCTTGAATGGGAATCGTTTTGTGACAGCAACATGAGGGTACAGCTTGTTAACAGGGAAGGAAAGCATTTTTCTTTATATTAATATATTGTTTTTGTTTGAATTTGAAATCATCTAGGGCTTATTTTGTTGCATCAGTTTTGATGTTTCACTGAGAAAGCAATAGTTATAATGTCTCTCTTCCATCTTGCATTCTCAGGATCTAGTTCTTAGAGAAAAAAACTTTTTCAAACAACCAGGCAACTAGTGGAGACACTGTTCAGCACCTCTCAAGAGATGTGGGGTGTAGGATTATTTGGGGCCTCAGATAGACACGTGTGATGTTATCTTAAAATGAACTTGCATGTGATGTTGTACTTTGTGTTCAAGGCACTGGCTTGACAAATGTGAAATCTGCCACAGTTTGGGTGACTGTCTTGTCAGTGAAGGACTTAAAGACATGGAAGTAGCCCAGCATGTGCAGACAGGGCTCTGTTTGTCTGAACCTGAGAGCACAGCAGAGATTCAGGCTGAGGGAAGGCCCGTGGGCCTTGAGAAACATCTGGTGGGTCTCAACCTCGGCTGCCTGTGGGATCATCTGGAGCTTGAAGCATTCCTGGTTCCTGGTCTCAGCCCCTGAGACTCTGATTTCACTGGCCTGTCACGCCTTCATGTGAGCTCTCATTGACAGGTTTGCTCCTCGGAGTGTGTTCTGTGGGTCAGCAGCAGCTGCATCACCTGGGGGCTTATTATCAGTCAGAGTCTCAGGCCCCACCCCCCGCACGACTGCGTCCAAGGGCTGACTTCAGAGTTGAAAACAAGCCAGGGAGGATTTACAGTGAGAAACATGGCTGCCACAGGGCAGTGCTTTCTCTCCCTGCAAGCAGACGCAGACGAGAAGGAGGATCACAGCCAGAAGATTCTTGGTGATCAGAACAAGGACAGTTTCCCTTCTGGGTGAATGGAAAGGGTTAAACTCTAGGTTGGGTTTTTCCCTGCCTCCCCCACTGGACTGTCAGCGCTGTGCGGGCAGCAGCCTGTTCTGTTCACCCCTCTTCTTGCACATGTGTGGCTTCTGCCAGTTCTTCGCCCAGTAACTTGTCTTGTTCGAGGTCCCCATGGTGGGCCAGCTTCTTTTCTTCTGAGATCCTGATGGCCTCTGTGCTCTTTAGTCCCAATCTGTGTCCTTGCTGGTCCACACACCTATCCCAGGTATCGCTCCTGTGTTTTTGCTTTCAAAAGGCCTTATTACTTTTCTGGTTTCCAGCATCTTGACCTCAGTGTACTCCTTGTATACTTTACAAATTGTTTTTAATATTATAAAGCCCACTTTCCCTTTTTTAAAGACCCCCAAGCAGGTGGGAGAGCATTTATATTCATAGCTAACTCTAAGTTCGTATCAGTGAATTTTGGAGCATGGGTAAGAGGCCCAAATCTGTTGATATAATTGATGACTCTGATAACAACTCTATTAAGAAATAGCCTGGAGACTTCCGGCCAAGATAGAGGTGTATGTAGGTAGACACACTGTGCCTCCTCACACAATCAAAAGGAGGACAACAAATTTAAAAACAAAAACCAACCAGAACTGACAGATAATCGAACTATATGGAAGTCTGACAACCAAGGAGTTAAAGAAGAAACACTCACCTAGACCGGTAGGAGGGGCGGAGATGGGCAGCCAGGCAGAGAGGACTTGTAGCAAGGTGGCGGCTGGCAGACCGGGCCATCCCACACCCACGTGCAGATAAACCGGGAGGAACAACTGGGTAGCGAGACAAACCATACAACCCAGGGTTCCAGCACGGGGAAATAAAGCCTCAAACCTCTGATTGAACACACCTGTAGGGTTGAGGCAGCAGTGGGAGAAACTCTCAGCCTCACAGGAGAGCTCGTTGGAGAGACCTACAAGGTCCTAGAACATACACAAGCCCACCCACCTGGGAATCAGCACCAGAAGGGCCCAATTTGACTGTGGGTAGCAGGGTAAGTGACTGAAAACCAGCAGAGAGCAAAGACATTGTTCCCTCTCAGGCCCCTCCCCCACGTACAGCGTCACAACGCAGCAACGTGGCTGCCTCGCCCTGGTGAACACCTAAGGCTCCACCCCATACTATGTAACAGGCACCCCGAGACAAAAAAAAAAAAAAGCCCAAATGAAAGAACAGGTCAAAGCTCCAGAAAAAAATAAAATACAACCAAGTGATGAAGAGATAGCCAACCTATCAGATGCACAGTTCAAAACACTGGTAATCAGGATGCTCACAGAATTGGTTGAATATGGTTGCAAATTAGATGAACAAATGAAGGCTATGCTAAGTGAAATAAAGGAAAATGTACAGGGAACCAACAGTGATGGGAAGGAAACTGGGACTCCAATCAACAGTGTGGACCAGAAGGAAGAAAGAAACATTCAACCAGAACACACTGAAGAAACAATAATTCAAAGAAATGAGGAGAGGCTTAGGAACCTCTAGGACTTCTTTAAATGTTCCACTATCTGAATCATAGGGGTGCCAGAAGGAGAAGAGGAAGAGAAAGAAATTGAAAACTTATTTGAACAAATAATGAAGGAGAACTTCCCTAACTTGGCCAAGGAAATAGACTTCCAAGGAGTCCAGGAAGCTCAGAGAGTCCCAAAGAAGTTGGACCCAAGGAGGAACACACCAAGGCACATCGTAATTACATTACCAAGATGAAAGATAAAGAGGGAATCTTAAAAGCAGCAAGAGAAAAGGAGACAGTGACCTACAAAGGAGTTTCCATAAGACTGTCAGCTGATTTCTCAAAAGAAACCTTGCAGGCAAGAAGGGGCTGGAAAGAAGTATTCCAAGTCATGCAGGGCAAGGACCTACATCCAAGATTACTCTCTCCAGCAAAGCTATCATTTAGAATGGAAGAGCAGATAAAGTGCTTCCCAGACAAGGTCAAGTTCAAGGAGTTCATTATCACCAAACCCTTATTCTGTGAAATGTTAAAGGGACTTACCTAAGAAAAAGAAGATACAAAATATGAACAGTAAAATGACAACAAACTCACAGTTATTAACAACCAAACCTAAAACAAAACAAACTAAGCAAACAACTAGAACAGGAACAGAATCACAGAAATGGAGATCACACAGGGGGTTATCATCAGGGAAGTGGGTGGGGGGAGAGGGGGAAAAGGTACAGGGAATAAGAAGCATAAATGGTAGGTAGAAAATAGACAGGGCGAGGTTAAGAATAGTGTAGGAAATGGAGAAGCCAAAGAACTCATATATATGACCCATGGACATGAACTAAAGAGGGGGGAATGTGGGTGGGAGGGGGTGTGCAGAGCAGAGGGGAATAAAGGGGGGAAAATGGGACTGTAATAGCATAATCAATAAAATATATTAAAAAATAAGAATAAAAGGTTCATAAAAAAAAGAAAGAAATAGCCTGGATGTTGGTGCAAAAGGGAGATATATGTAAAGATGATTCACAGAGCACTAATCCTTGGCCAGTAGCAAAATGATGGATAATTCCATTGATGGAAATAGAGAAGCCAAAGTAGGGATCTGTCTGGGGGGAGGGAAAGGGGAAAGTTGAGACTGATTTGGACCAGCTGAATTTCAGGTAAGGGTGGGCATCAAAGTGAAAATGTGATGAACACAGTTGGGGGTAACAGCATGGGGGGGGGGGCCTTGTTATTACTGCTGAACCTCCTTTAGAATCTCTTGACCTGGAATGTTCTCGTTCTTCCACAACCCGGGAAACGTTGGAAGGAAATGGACTGTAGCTGCCAAGGGGTCTTCTCTCACTTAACAACCAGGAAGAAAATGAGAAAGTTATTTCATAATCACCAAGTCTTCAAAAGAACTTGCTGTGAGGAAGATAGTCTCGTGGATGGTATTGACAGGAGCTGGTGTGATTTCACTCACTCCTGTTTCCTTTCTGTCGAGTCCTCTCCAGTCACAGGCTAACTTACATGTTACCGTGTGACGTGGAAGGGAAAGGACGTCAAACATCACTGAATATGCTGTACTTCTATTCCGGAACCGCGTCCATTGACTCATTAAACAAACCCTCACTGAGCTGGGGAGCCCAGACAGGCCTGATCTGAGACACCTTTCGGACACCACCTGCTGTGACATCGATTTCAGTGCTAGCAGGAAGTTTCAGAAACAACCAGTTTAACTGAGTGCAAATGATGTGATAACCAAGGTTTGGTAAAAAGCATGCAGTTGAGACCTCGAAAGGAAATGCCCTCTTCCTCTGAGTCACTTGTGACTTTTAATAGACAGAACTGGCAGGATTGCCAAGAAAGCAGAAAGTTTCATTTACATGACAATACAGTTATTCTCCATCAGTTCTGTTGATGAGCACAAGTACTTGGTAATATAAAGGGCAACTTGGGGTTGTAAAAGCTTGTAAAGAGATTGTTTGGGCGGATGGAGGTGGGGAGTGACCATAAATGACTAAAACATGAAGGATACAGCAAAGATGTGTAGTGATTTTTTTTAAAAGTACCAGAAAAATAAATACAACATTTCAGGGTGCCTTCCAAATGTAAGGATTTTGACGGCTAATCGAAGTTCTTGGATCCCATATCTGAGGTTGATGGCAATAGGCGGTCTGTTTCTTCTTTAGGATCAATGATGGCATAGATTTGGTTTCCCATGCTTTCTCTAAACACTGCACTGCTACAGGAAAAAGCCCAGTCTTTCTTTTTTCACACTTCGTGGTGGTTGGCTTCCCTTGTTCCTCCTTCCCACCTCCCCTCCCCGCCCCCCCCAAAAAGGCTAAAGGCTTTCAGGAAATTAGGCAACCCAAAGAAACTGTTGGTGATAGTGTTTTGTTAATTCTATAAATATTTCTGTAAACTTGACTCCACTGAGACATAATTTCAGCAATTGGAGTAATGGGCTTTCCTGCTGCTGCATACATCCGGCCTGCAAGTGCTCCAGCCGCTCAGCAATTACTCCCACGACTCTGCCCGCCCCACCGCCGTCATTAGTCTTCCCTGCTAGGTGTGAGATTGGGGGAAACATAAGGTAAACATTGCCATTCTGAAACTGGCTGCCCCAAAGTTCAGCAGTGAGAATAGCAAGAAAAGCCATTCCCTTCCAGAACCTGGAAAAGCTTGTTTTGATTTGTTTGTGAACCCAGGTGGGGCCTGTTTATTGACACACTGTTGACTTCTTATCACCAGGTGATGTTTACACAGGAGATGCTAAATCCCTTGACACCTCTTTAAAGACTTGTTCTCATAAATGCAAGTGTTTTTGGAGAAAGGATCCCACAGTTAAGCAGTTACAAGAAGAACCTAAGGAAGGAATAGAACTTTGTAACACAGTATTTTCTTTTAATTAAATCCTCTGAATTGCCCCATGTAGCTTTGTTTACCAGTCATGTCTCCTTGGCATCATTTTTCCTAGTTTCTTCCTTGCTTCATCCCTCCATGTAATGCCCCTCTAAATGATCCCACTAAAATTGGGTATCTCTTTGACTTCATGCTAAGCAAAGCCTGTGTTTCCACCTAACCAAGCTTTGGTGTCGACTGTGTGTTGTACTGGATCTGCTGTTAGGTGTGCACGCATGCAGCTCTGCTGTTAGGTGTGCACATGCATGTTTGAGTTACCTTGTCCTTTGAGGTCCCAGGAGGTCAGGAAACGTAGTAGCTCTAGTTAACGTTCTATTTTAGCACCTGATACATGATCATTGACACACTAAATGTTAGATATTAGAGTTCATCTCCTTTCCATCAGAATTTCACTTTCCCCATGATACTGTATTTCTTTCACGCTAATCTATATTTTAACAGCCTCTAAATCGTGAATTGAGAGGGTAATTAGCTCTAATTTAGTGCTAATGCACTGAACATAGAGTAAGAAGCTAATTGACATGGCATGCTACCAACTAAAATTTTATGAACTAAAACTTTTTATCTCCTGCACTACAGTGAGTGATTTCATTACGGAGGTGCCATTTAGGAAGAAGAGCTGCTTTGCCTATGGCTGTTGTGTACCTCGTGGTGAATATATCACGCCTTGCTTGGTGAGGTCCGATTGCTTCGATTCTCCAAGGCAGACAGCTAGCTCGCCCCCAAATCTACTTTTGGGAAATTGGTCTAAAAAGCTATATGCATATTGGGTTAGCAGTTTTTGTTTTCAGTTGCATTTTTTCTACTGGATATAAGGAACTCTTGGGGATGCTGAAGGATATGCAGAGCAGGAGAACATCCATTCCCTTCGCCCAGCAAATCTAGATTTTCATAGAATTAGCTCTGTCACAGAGCGGTGCGCACCGGTTTATAAAGGGCTGTCATGTCTGTGACTTCATGCACGCACAACAGCTGAGATCAGGGCAGGTGTTGTTACACTGATTCCGTAGTTGAAACGACCACACTTCGGCGAGTTTAAATCCTCGTCTGTGCTTGTGTGGCAGGTGAAGTGCTGGAGCCACCGCAGACTCGAACCTTCTGACTCGTGCTCCACAGTTGTTTTTCTCCCAATCACATCCCACTTCTCTGGTCTGTTTGTCCAGATCCCGTTTCTGTTCTTGTGTAATTCTGAGCGATTGCTATTCTCTTACCATTTCAGAAAAAATTACACAATTACAACCCAACTAACTCATCACCTTTTTATTTCCTTAACCCCAGACCCTTGAGTTAACAAATTCTTCCTTCACTACTTACTCTGCCCTTGTTCAAGCTCAGAAACACTTTTAGAAAAAGAGGTTAAAAGACCAGAAAGTAAAGAGGATCACGCTGCAGGTACTTCTGACTTTTTTTCTTTAAAATAAAATTTCAACTCATACCCTAAGATGTCAGCTCTCAATTTAGCCTGGAGTAGTTTTTCAAAGATGAAGCTTGTCGGTTACACTTGCTGCCCCCTGGCTGGTCCTGGGCTGGGGTGGCAAGCCTACCAGAATTTTCTTTGGTTCATTTTAGATTCCTTAGTGCCTGCATATCCGGCACACAATCTAATCCATGATGTGTGTTCGTGTGTTGGTTGGACTGTGATTTACCTTCAGATAACTTACTGTTCCTTCACAGCCCCACGAGAACGTAGACAGGAAACAGAGTGTGCCGGGTTTGAGCCGTTCCGGGACGGTTCGCGCAGGGAAGCGGTCCCAGGCACAGCCGAGGTGCGGCGTGACCAAGGCAGTTCTTTCATCTTCTCTGCCCTCCTCCGGCTCCTCAAAACCACAGGGCGATGAGAGGGCCGAAGTCCTTTTTGTGTCCCTCTGTTAGTTTATTTGTAAACTGCAGGTCAAAAAGTAATATTATGTATAAAATCCAGACTGGACAATTGCTTGTTTCATGCAGAGAGAGAGCTTTAAGGGAAATCAGCTGACTTCCTGACTTGCTGAATGAAGTGTGAGTTTTAGTTTCTATCCTGTTAGGAAAGGACATGTGAATAGAATACTTGTATCAGCGGGCCTTTATTTTTGTCAATGGCTGGAAACTTGTAAAAAAGAGAAGAGGGCCTGTTTATTGTAGCATCTCAAGATTTGTTTCTGTGAAACAAAGGCAGAAATGGGTGTTTCTGAATCCTTTGGTCGTCTGGATCCTAAAACTCCATTTCTTCTTTCTACCCGAGTTGTTAGGTTGTCATAGCAACGTGACTCCTCCCCCGCAACTCCGTAAGATTAACTGCATACAGGTATGGCAGCGAGTGAGGCCAAGATCCACATCCAGATTGAGGGTGCTGATCACAGAAAGGCGGAGGTTTGAGGCTGAGGACTGCTCTGTGTCCCTTTGTGGGCTGCGCGTGAGCTGGTGGGCGTTTTGCCCTGACGGTTTTGGTGGCACTGCTCTGAGACCTGGTCAGCCATCAGGAGATGGACTGCCACACTGCAGATGGGACTGCACCCGGGAGGTGGTTGGATAGATGCACGGATAAAGAACATTTCCTGCGGCAGTGTAGCCCTGCATCGGAGGAAATTGCTGGTGCTCTGAAGTCAGGCATGAGAAAGACATTGAGTAGGCGCTGCAAACATAAAGGCTCTCTGTCCCCAAGAATGCTTTGTAGGGGAGTCTTCGGGACCTTGTAAATGGTGATACTAACACAATTGCTTGTGTTGATTGAGCACTTACTACATGCTAAGCATTGTGTAACTGAGCAATAATTTAATTCTCCTCTTTTGAGCTAGGTGTCATTGTTTGCAAGATAAGGAAACTGAGGCCAGGAGAAGTTAATGGACTTCCCAGGGTTATGTAGTTTGTAAGTAGTTGACTGGGATTTGACCTTTTACAGTGTGGCTCCTTAAATTCAGGTTCTTAACTCTCACAATTACTGCCTCTAAAGGACAGTCCCTTTTTCCTCTTGAGGGCTCATAAGTATGGTGCTCAACACACCTTAAGTGAAGTTTTTTAAAATACGAATATTGCTCTTGGTTGAATTGCATCTCCTCAAATATGTTGTCCTATGAATGTGACCTTGTTTGGAAATAGGATCTCTGCAGATGTAGTCAAGTTAAGACGAGGTCATGCAGGTGGGCCCTCATCTAATATGACCGGTGTCCTTGTAAGAAAAAGAAAGTGCCAAGTGAAGGGAGACACGTAGGGAGAAAACATGTGACGGCAGAGGCAGAGGTTGGAGAGATGCAGCTGCAAACCAGAAACGCCAGGCGAGGACTGACGGCCACCACTGGAAGCCAGGGAAGATTCCACCCAGAGCCTCAGGGGACTGTGGCCCTGCTGTCACCTTGATTTCCAACCTCTAGTCTCCAGAACTGGGAGAGAATAAATTTGTATTGTTTAAGCCACTCAGTCATTGGTGCTTTGTTTTACAGCAGCCGTTAGAAGCAAATACACCCAGGCTCAGTCAATACAGAGGCACACAGTGTGGTATATGAACATCCCCATTCTGCTTGATCTTCCATTTCCCATTTTATGGGTAACTGCTAATGACAATTTGTCTTGTTAGAGCTGCCTTTAAAAACAAATACACATATGTTCTTATTGTACCAGGTTCGGTCAATACAGAGGCACACAATGTGGTATATGAACGTCCCCATTCTGCTTTGTCTCTCCTTTCCCATCTTATTGGTAACTGCTCATGACAACTGTCTCCTTTCTATGCATATATATTTACATTACTTCTTGCATAACGGACCTATATTACTTGCATTTTGTTGCAACTTTTTTTTAAGCTTATTCATGTACCTTGGAGACCTCTAAGTCTTTAGCTTTGTTTTTAAATTGTAAAATACTGTAGCATGAATTTACCGTCTTAACCATTTTTAAGTTTACAGTTCTGCAGTATTAAGCATATTCATATTGTTGTGTAATCACAACCAGCACCCATCTGCAGAACTCTTTATCTTATAAAACCGAAACTTACTAGTAAATTCCCAAACTCCCCATTCTCCCTCCCCTAGCCCTTGGCTACTACCATTTTGATTTCTGTCTCTATGAATTTAACTCCTCGAGGTACCTCATGTAAGTGAAATCATATAGCATTTGTCCTGTGTCTGGCGTATTTCACTTAGCATGTCCTCAGGGTTTATCTATGTTGTAGCACGTGTCAGAATTTCCTTCCTTTTTAAGGCTGAAAAATATCCCATTGTATGTATATACTACATTTTGTTTATTTATTCATCTCTCAATGGACACTTGGGTTGCTTCCTACTTTGGGCTATTATGAATAATACTGCTATAAACATGGGTGTACAAATATCTCTTCCAAGTCCTGCTTTCAGTTCTCTTGGGTATGTATCCAGAGGTGGAATTGCTAGATTATATGCTAATTCTATTTTTAAGTTTTTGAGAACGTGCCTTACTGTTGTCCGCAGCAGCTGCATGATTTTACATTTCCACCAGCAGTCTGCAAGGGTTCCAGTATCTCCACGTCCTTGCCATCTTAATGGACATGTGATGATATCTCATTGCGGTTTTGATTTGTATTTCCCCAGTGATGAATGAGGTTGAGCATATTTTCATGTGCTTATTAGCCATTTGCATGTCTTCTCTGTAGAAATGTCTATTCAAGTCCTTTGCCCATTTTTGTAATCATTTGTGGGTTTTTTTGTTGTTGTTGTTGAATTGTAGTAGTTCTTTATATATTCTGGATATCAAATCAGCATCAGGTATATGTGTGTAACTCTTTAGCTTTTAGACTATTGCTTCTCTATCCACCGGCTGAGAATGTGCTCATGCATTCTCATGAAAGGGCTGTGTGGAGGGGTAGGGTGGGGTGAAAATTGTATTCCCATCTCAGGCTTCTAGTAATTGTGATACTAAGCAAGGGGTACTTCACTCTGGCGAGTATTCAAACAGAGGAAGCAGTATCTATTAGTTGGGATTCTCCAGAAACAAAATCACACACACAAAATATCGTAATATAATATTTATTATAAAGAACTGGTTCACATGATAATGGAGGTTGACAAGTCCCATGATCTGCAGGTGAGTCGACAAGTTTGAGCTCCAAGAGAGCCCTAATGATGCAGTTCTAGTCCAAGGTTAAAGGCCTGAGAACCAAAAGACCTTATGTTTTAGTTTGAGCCCAAAGGTGGAAAAAAGCTGATGTCCCAGCTTGAAAGCAGTCAGGCAGGAGGAATTCTCCCCTGATTAGGGAAGGCCAGCCTTTTTGTTCTTCTGTTCAGGCCTTTAACTGATTGGATGAGGCCCACCCACATTAGGAAGAACAATCTGCTTTACACAGTCAATTGATTTAAATGTTACATTTCCACCAGATGGTTAATCTCATCCAGAAACACCCTGACGGCCACTCAGAATTACGTTTGACCACTTAACCATCTCCCAGCACTAATAAATGATCCTCTCCTCCCCTGCCTTGTTAACTAGTTTGAAAATGAAGAACAGTCTCGGGATCATAATTTTCCTGTAGGCTTTATGATTTGGGTCTCTTACTGAATTCATTCCTTTGCTTGTAAAGCCCTAACTGGACATGCCATTTCTGAAGGGCTCCTGGAGGCTGTTTCTAGGGCCAATGTTCTCCTTAGCATTGTGCAGCTTCAAAAACTCTTAAAGGGAGTTTTCCCTTTATTGAAACAACAGTAATTTTTATGACCGAAAATTGCTTAAATAATGACTGAAGCTTTGTAGATGCATGTATGGCTTTTTAAAATTGTTCTTGCTTTTAAAAGTTGGGCAATTATTTTCTTTTTCTTTCATAACCTCATCACTTCTTGCTCATTGTCAGCATTTTCTCACTGCATGAGAGCCCTAGTGAAACCCCATGAGAACCAGGACTTTGTGAATATTGCTTATTTAGAATCTCTACGTTGAGGGTTAACAGTATGGCAGATTCTTTGAGTACCTCAGTATATTTCATACTAATAAAGTTACTTGTTGATCTAAAAGCATTAAAAACTGCATTTTTGGAAAGAAGGTTTTAACTCTGATTACCTAAGCCCTAGACTCTTGGCCACTAATTGTCATTCATTCATTCATAATTATATGCATGATGTAGTATGCTAAATGTTGGGGCTCTGGCACTGAACCATAAATGCACAGTCCCTGCCTTCATGGCGCTTACCTTCTAACGGAGTCTAGTGAGCTTATATACCTAGTGCAATAAACATTCACTGCCCCTACCCTGCCCCATTGCAAAGAAAAACCGAGTAATTTTAAATCATAAGATAACCATGAATTAATAAATAAACCATTTAATAGTAGATATATAAAGAAAATACAACAGGTGATATTATAAAGAGTGACTTGGGTATAGTATTTTTTTTTCTGTTGGAAAAATATCAACCTTGCTAGCAATCTGTTTTTAATTGCTCAGTTCTTTGATTAAGCAGCATGTAAGTGTTTCTGCATACACAACAAAAATAAAAAAGCAAAAAAGAATGTCTAGTGAAACATATGTCTTCTCCCACCCCTTCCCCTAGCCACCCAGTTTTCCTTTCCAGAGTAGGCATTGTCTCTTACATAAATTTTCCACGGCTTCTTATTCGTCATTGTATAGATACATGCAAACATATATATTTGCATTCTTCAAAAAAGAAAAAAAACCTCCAAGAGTTTAAACTCTACCTGCTATTCCACACCTTTTTCACTAAAAAGCATGTCTTGGAGACCAATCCATATCAGTGCATACATAACACCTTGTTCCTCTGGACGGCTGCATAGTAGGCGTGTTTCACCATGGGAATGTGTGTGGGGAAGCATCATTGTAGAAACTAAAAATCCCTACTTTACCACTTACTAGCTATGCGTCTTGGGTTAACTAAGCCCTCTGTGCCTTAGATTTCTCCCTTAATGTAAGGCTTGTACAGGTACACCTCATTTTACTTCATTGAGCTTCACAGATATTTTTCATCGGCATCAAGGCAGGACCCTCTACGAGCAAAAAGATTATGATTTGCTGAAGGCTCAGATGATAGTTAGCATTTTGTTTTTAGCAAAAAAGTACTTTTAAGTTAAGCTATGTACATTTTTAGATGTCAGGTTACTGAACACTTAACTATACTATCATTTATTACTAAAAAATTCACATGACCCACTTTATTGTGTGGTGGTCTGGAATGGAACCCACAATATCTCCAAGGTATACCTGTAACAGTATTTAGCTCGTAAGGTTGTTGTTAGGTACCAATGCATTTTATCTGTCAGGGGGTGCCTACTGATGACATTTAGGTTGTTGTCAGCATTTTGCTATCAGAAGCAACACAGCAATAAATAATTCTGTTATATAATTTCACATATGTAGAAGTTTATATTTAGAATGGATTCTTAGAAATAGAATTGCTGGGTCAAATGGCTGCATAGGTTGATGGACATTGCCAACTGAGCATCTGAAGAGGTTGTGCTAATTCACAGCCCTAACTAGAGTGTATAAGGTTGGGTATGTGGGGTAGAAACAGGGGTTACTTTGGATTGGGTGGTCAAGGAAGGTCATTCTGTAGACATGACTTTGAAATTTAATCTCAGATGAGGTAGAGTCAGCCAGAAAGATCTGGGGTCACGACAACTGGGCCAAGCTACAGGCAGAATTGGCCCTGATGCATTCCAGGCCCCAAAAGCAGACCAATGTGGCTGAAGGCTGGCAGGTGAGGAGGAGGGTGCCTGGCCCTGAGGTGAACAGCAAGGCAGAATTCCTATAGACTCAGGAGTGTGTTCTAAGCAATGGAAACCATTAGAGGGTCTACAGGTTGGTTTTATAAGACCCTGCTGGCAGTAGGTTAGAGAGGAGACAGTCAGGGGCAAGTGGAAGGAGGCAAAGAGATTAGTTAGGAGCTCCTGCACTGACCCTTGTAAGAGGGAGGAGAGAGAGAGCGTGGTGCCTGGGTGCCTGGAGTGGTAGTCGAAATTGAGGAGGCGGAGCCTAATAATGGTGAGGTCAGGGAGGAGGGAGGACTCAAGGATGGTGGAGCCCTCTGGGTTTTGTCACTCACTAGAAATGTGACCTTGGGCAATAACCTCAACTCTCTGTGCTTTGTTGTCCTTCATAAAATGAGGAGACTAATCTTACCGTTCTCATATGGTGGTTATGAATGACTGAATACGTGTAAAATGCTTTCAGTTTGGAACACGTCAAATTTGAAATGTTTAGTATACCTCCAAGTCCAGTGTTGAGTAAGCAGTTGGATGTACAAGTCTAGTAGTCAAGGGAGTGATCAAGGGTGGGGATATACATTTGGGAGTTGTTTGCTTTAAATTAACCACCTACACCGCATGGGACTGCATGAGATCACCACGGAGGTAGATAGAGAAGAGACAGGGACTAAGAACTGAGTCATTTCAGCAGCAAGAGTCCAGGAGAAGTCTAGGAACTCGCAAAAGCAGCTGAATAGGAGCCACCAATGAGGTTGGCTGGAAGCCAGGAGAGTGTGGCGCCCTTGGAGCCAAGTGGAGAGGGCTCAAGGAGCATCAGGAGGAGAAAGTAATAAAGTGTCCAAAGCTGCTGATAGGCCAAGTAAGGGTCTTCCCTGCGCTCAAGTGGAGAAGAGATGTAGCAGTCAGCACTGGGTGCCAGCGCGGAGGAGTCCTGGAAAAGAGGTCAGGTGGATGCAGAGCTGTCAACAGCATCCTCAGAAGACAAGCATCTTCCTCCATCAGTTCTGGCATCTCAGGAGGGAGAGAGATGAGCAGGGCGGAAGGTGGCCTTGTATGTGACCCAGTGATGCACTTCTTGACCCTTTTTTGACACTGGTTATGTTTGATTGGTTCAAATGGCCTTTTAGGATCCCCAATAAATGAAACTTCTTTCCCTTTTGTTTTATGCACCACTCAGGATCTCTTGAATTTTTGAAATCTTGATTAAGAATTCCTCATGCACCTACAAACAATGCCTGGATTCCAGAGCCTCTTGGTAACACGTTGCATTTATAGTTAAGGAAAGTCTCAGGCAACAAAACTGGTCAGTTATTGCACCAAGACCCAACCTTGGTAGCTTTTTGCCAAATGGTCACCATCCATACATCCTTCCTTCCTGCAGTGATATAAATCCCCAAGACTATTTTTGCTAGAAGGAGATTATGGCACAGCATATGGAGTCTTCACTGTCTAGGAGCAGAAGGAAAATCTTGTCTTTGCTTAAGTAAGCCACTTGGTGAATGCCTCAGGTGTAGGGCAGCTGTGAATCACTGTGATTCATGGGGAGTCTACCAGGAAGCTGCAGCTGGTCCTAGGAGCATTCTAACCTGATGTTTCCCATAACGTTGTGTGTGGAATTTGCCCCATTTGTCAAGCTGAGTTGGCTCTGATAATCCTATACAAATCTCTGTGTACATTAATATTTTACCTTGAACCAAGGGAATAGAATCCTAA
>VMDR010021429.1:0-16850 GCA_007922815.1 Macrotus californicus | reverse complement strand
CTGTGATTCAGTCCAGTTGACACATTAAATTAACTGTCACAGTGGAAAAAAATAGGACAATTAGGCAAGTGGGGAGCTGTAAAAACATAAAATTGCAAAAAGAAAATTTGCCATAGAAACAAAGTAAAAGCCCAATAAATTTAACTATGACAATCAACTTCAATTTTAATGATTCAACACCACCAGAAATACTAATCCACTGTGGCCAAAGATATGAAAGGAAGCAGAAGTAGAAATAAATGTCGCATGTCAGGGACTTTCTGTGTCTCACAGTGCTCTTTGGTTAGCAGCTCACAATTGCAGAGCGGTTAGCGGGAACACCTTAACAGCCCAGTGAAGGTGTGAAGCAGGTGATTTCTCCTCATTTAATAAATGGAGAGACAGAAGCCTGGAGAACTGGCTTTCCTACACTACAGAGAATTAAATGGCAGAGCTAAAATTGGCAAGACGAACATTTCCTTAATCAGGTCCTCATATCACTAAAGTGTATGTAGAACAATAATACTAGTAATAGTAATAGTAATAATAATAGATAACATTGCTAGGTACCAATTACTGAACTTCAGGACTTGACATATGTTAACTCACTGAATCATCATAACAATCCTCTGAGGCAGTTGTCATTATTGTTTTTATTTTATAAATGAAGAAACTGACACACAGATGGATAAGTTGCTTGCCCAAGTTCCCAAAGCTAAGAAGCCACTGAGCCAGCTTGAACTCAGGCAATCTGGCTCCTGAAACTATACTCTCCACTGCTGTGTTATCCATGCTGCCTACTTGACTTACTAGTTGGGGCAGGGGTTTGGTGAACTTCAGAAAACCTAAGCTGCACAAGAAGGTGTTGCATAATGAATTTGAAAAGCGTTCCTGACTCTGTAACATATTTTATTCACAGTTTCGTTTAATCCAAAGATATTTTTAAAACAGCTCTTTCAGAAAATATGTACTACATAAAGCAATGTTTGGTATATTGGATGTCAAAGTTAACACTATGTAAAACATTGAATATAAGGAAAGTGAAACTATGAAAATCATTTCAGGTTGGAAGAATCTCAACTCTATCTCAATTCACTAATATTACTATTTTGTTGAGCCCACTTCCCCAAGGGCTAGATGGAATGGGGGTGGGCAGAGAGAAGAATCACTTTGCCAGCTAGCAGATTTTCAGGTAGCTCTGATACATTCACCCCAGTCCAGTGACTTCAAGACCATATGGATTGTTATACTCTAAATCTCCTTTTGTGTACTTAATCATGTATATTAAAATTTAATACTCTCTTTCCCTGCACCTATGCTTGTGGTAAGGTGGAGGTGAAAAAGAACAAGTTTGTTTACCGTACGTCCAGCACATCCCTGTCAGGGGTAGGAATTTCTATACGTCTAATCAGTGCGGCCGACCTGGGAGGCTATAGTGTGGTCACACCCCAATGCTAGTCCTTTTATGAGCCCTACTCATTTTGTGATGGGGGGTGGGTTTCCACTAATGCTTTCCCTGATGTGTTTGATACTACAACCTCTTCCTCTCCCTCGCTCCTCAGTGGACAGTCCACCCCATAGTTTATGGAGTTGGGTTATTCTCACTGTTCCTATGGGCAGCCTTCTTAGGGGTCCTGCAAGATGCCTGAAGCCCCAGCTGCCGTGGACACTGTGCAGCCATATAATCTCATAGATCCATGTACTTCAATCCGTGGGCCAGCAGATTGACTCTAAGAGCTTTGCTGCCTTGTCCTATCCTCTTCTCTGTGACCTGTAACACGAACACTAGTATTGGGTTTGGTTTAAGCAGTTTTCCGATAAGGAAGTCATTTATTCCAGATCCAGTGGTGGAACACATCCTGCACCATAACTGTATAGAAAACAGTAACAACATACCCATTACTCATACTCCATGAGTGAAGGAGAAAGGAAAGGATAGTTATGTCCTCTGGAGCTCAGCTCACCCCCAAATTTTCACTCTCTCTCTTCTGTATCTCTCCCTTTTGGTATAGTTGCCATTCGAGTAGTGCTGTGTTTTAGCAATATTTGTATCCTGGCGTCTAAAGCCTTTTGTTCTTAGTTTTGAATTGTCCTCATAGAAAGACTGCACTGGAATCATAAATCCCAAAGGATCTGGAAAATGTCTCAATTTTTACCTCTTCCCATTATCAAAGCAAATGCCCAAATCATAAAGAATTTAAAACCTAGAAATTTAAATATAAATTAAAGGAAAAGATTTTTACTTTTCCATAATATATACTGAATTAATAGGTATAAATACTGATAAATAAAGACTAACTCTATGCCAAGTGCAAAATGGTTTATTCAGCTGATTAAGAATTCCAGTACTAAAATTAGAGAAAAAAAATTAATACTCTATCTAGTCTAATCTAATGTAATATGTGTTCTAATCTCCTGCTTCACAAGGATTTGGAAAGAGAACGTAGAAGAAGTTCTAAAGCCAACCAACTACCATCATCATCAACCTTAGAAATTACTGGTATCATTGTCTAATTTTATAGATGAAAAATATAAGGGTTAGAAGTAATGTTCTTGCTCAAAGTTCTATGAAAAGCAGAACATCTTGAATTATGACAATGATGAAAAACTTCTCGATATTGGCTCATATTACAGATATTCATGGAATTTATACAATCTTAATTTCATATAAAATATGTGAAATTTTCAGTATATTTACCTTTTCCAGTATATTTAACTTATATAAAATTAGTTGACTATTGTTTAAAAAGAGCAATAGATCCAACTACTCATATATGTCCAAGGTCATATGCTGTCAAAGGTCAATACCAAAGAAGATAATTTCCAAGTAAAAGTGGAAGAAAGCCAAACTGCATAAGTTTCACAAAAGAAAAGAAGTGATTTCCTTGATGCCGAGGTACTTGGTAGCCATCTTGGACATGACAGCTTCTGCTCGCCATTTCTCTCAGTTCACGCTGCAACACAGAGCCTTGTGAGCGCTGAGGAAATGACTGGGCAGGACACTGTAGACTGTAATTCAGGGTATGAGACTGGAGCAGAGATGATCCTGAAATAATGACATGGAACCCAGGCCTTTCAAAGTCTACCTGTACACTATACACTAAATCCCCCAGAATAAATGGTGGCCCGTCTCAGGAATAGAGAAGAAAGAGAACAGTAGAAGTGGAGAAGAGTGGAAAAGAGGAGTGTAAAATAGGAGAGGGGAGAGAAGTTGTTAGCTGCCCCTGTTTGAACGTGGTCGAAGGAAGAAGATAGCTTCCAGACCACCTGATCTCGAGTCCATCTGACAGCACTCTACTGAAGACTGCTTCATCAGACTGAAAGAGAAAAGTTAATTATTTGTAATGTGTTTAGATGGAGAGAATAATAAGTAGAATAATGCCCTGTCCTGGAATTATTCTATCTACCTAACATGGTCCTGATTAAGTGAATTGATTGTATTCTGGTTTATACACCTTAGACTCTTGTGAATTAGCCAAAGTGAGTATCTTTCTTCTGGTCATGCTACAGCTGGAGCGGGAACAAGGACCAATTTCACAATTAGCATGTGTTAGAACAAGAATCTGGACCATTGTAAGTTTTTCCTTCTTTCAAATTTATGCTGCTTCTACACCAGTGGTTCCTAATTTTTTTTTAACCTCAAGGACTCATTTGAAAATCTTCTGAAAACTAGAGATGTGCATATGCACCAAATAATGTCTATCATTTCAAGGGATGTATAGTGTTTGCAGCTCATCCGCTGATCCTCATTTAAGTAAGAACTCTCATCCTCAAGAAACTTGCAGTCTGATTCAGTAAAGATAATCACAAAATGTTCTATACAATAATCAGAGAATGCTATATTGCTTATACATACATGAAAGTGGAGAGGGAGAGATTCCACTCTAAGGAGGTCCCTTTTGTTTCTACAAGCTAATAATAATAAATGTTTCTATAAGTGATAATTTTGTGTGTGCAAATTTGGAGATAGTAGCTGGGATAGAGATAAATTGCCCTGCCCAACAAAGAAAAGATAAATGTGAATTACTAAGGGAGATACATGGAAAGAAAAATGTTGAATCGAAGAGGTTATCAGTTTCCGTGAAGAAAGAACAGAAATGCAGAATCCTGGGAGCACGGGGGCAGAGGAAGGTCTAGAACAGAGACAGGTCCTTGGCACAGATAGCTATGTTGAGCTGGGGAGACACAAATCCCTCACAGCTCAGTGCCTCAACTGTCTTGACACATTGGTTTATTTCTCCACAAATCATCCCATGAGCCTGAACAGCTATCCAGGTCAATTGTCCTTTAAGTGGCAACTTCACATTCCAGGCCACTTCCGCCTTTTGTCTCCGTTCTTATAACCTGAGGCCTTCTCATGATTACTGTAGCTGGGGAAGGGAGATAATAGAGGGTCTCATATTGCAATACCAGGTTTCAGCCTCAAAGTAACATATTTCACTTTTGTTGTAACCCCTGGACTGAAACTGTTCCCATGATTCTACCTAACCCAATGGGGCTGGAAAGCCAAGATTTCCATATATTCAGAATAAAAGGAAAACCTGGTATTAGTGAGTTCCTAAAATGTCTACCACAAGACAGGCCTAATAGAGGGGTCCTAATTTGTTTTCTGGGGGTGCCCCTTGTTAAACTTCTCATTTATCTTCCAACTGAATTATATATATATATTCTTCTCATCCTTTGCAGGGACTTAAAGACATGCTGAGCTCTGCATATCAGTGGAGCACAGACTAGGTTCATAAAGACCCACTTTAGTGGTACAGCTGGGATACAGTGAGCAGGAGACTCTGGCATCTGAGGACAGAATGCTGAAGTAAGGCCGTTTCCTGTGATAGAGGAGAACTGCCTGCTTCCAGGGCAGGCTACATTTTATAATCCTGAGACAGTGAAGTGAATCACCTGCCTGTAAAATGAGTAAGCTGGATTTGATAGCACTAGTGTTGAATTGTACAGTGATAACTCTAGCCTTAAATTGTACAATAGATGCAGAAGCAATTAAAGATGAGAGAAATCAATTTAAGGAGTAACGTAATTTTTGTCAGGTAACCTCATTTTTTTAGCCTATCTGACTAATCTCTTATTACCTCTGGAGATCACTTCTATTAATGAGATTTTATTAGGTGAGATATATCAAAATTTTAATTTTGTTGTTCCTTAAATTACAACACTCAGAATAAAAATACACTTCAGTCAAATGAAATGAAATGAGGTATTGACTTAGAGGGCTTTTTATTTTCATTTTATTTTACCAAAACATATATACTAAGATGGGTAAGATTCAGCACAATTTATTTCTCTCAACATTTGGTAGATGCATTTAGAATAATTGCATCCATAAAAGTGATCACATATCAGGGTTTATCTGGGACAGTCACAGCATAATTGTGAATGACCACCCATCCCATTCTCAAAAGTGTCCCCGTTTGGACAGTAAGTTATGTGCCACCCCTGTATGAGCCATATGATTTTTTGTGTATACTCAGCACAGGACCCTTATTTGCTGCTGTTATAATCAGGCCCCCAAATTAACTTAAATCAAACACTAGGAGATACTTAGAATTCATAGAAAATATCAGTTTACTTTTTATCCCTGTATGTTCACTCCAGATAGGTTTTCCATGTTCATATCACCAACTAAAGCAATCAAAACGAGTGACTGTTTTCTCCCGGCTGATTTACAAGAGAAAATCCACCACTTATGGGGAACAATCACTTCTGATTTCTCTAGGGTAAGCAGAAGCCCAGTAATAAGAAACCATATCCTGTTACATTTCAAGATTAGTCTAAATAACATACCTGTTGCCCAGAGCACTAAGAAACCTGAACAGTCTGTGTTTTTTTGATAGGCTGTCATGGGAGCTCCTACCCTGTCAGAGAATACCTCTTCTAACTCAAAGAATTAGAAAAAATTGTTACACTGTTCCTTAAGGAGCAACAATCAGGTGAAGATCACCGAATGTTAGTAACAGCAAATCAAAGAGGACACCAGGATGGTGCTGACAAAAGTGAACTTTGCATCACCCCTCCATTTTGGTCTGCTAGCTCTGGCACTGTCCGCAGGACCCTGCACAGACAGATCTGTTACTCCTCCTTTGCAGATTCTCGGTTGCTCTGTTTACTGTACATAGGCTGGTTCTGTTAGCAGAACCTTTGATGATGTTCAGAAAAGACAGTGATGTTTTTGCTATACCCTTGAATCACATTGATTCAATGCATCAGAAATCTGAGGAAAACTATTAGCTGCCACTCAGTAAATTCCACAGTATTTCAATAACAAAATTGCCCTATTTGGCTTATTTTAATATCCATTCATTGATGCTAATTTTTTGTACAATACAGAAAAGCTTTGCTCGCATGCCCTTGGTTTAGAGTTTGATGTACTTCTGTTAATAATTCGTCTTGCTTCATCTATATTGTAAAGGTGAATGTAGGAGAAGGCAGGGCTTCAGCCAAGGGTAGTTTTTCAGGAATATAAAAGGACCTGGTTCCCTCCTCCACTGCCTTTCCGAGTCAATGGATTCAAAGGAGCAGAAGAAATTTAAAATAAATTTGGCAGTTGATGGTAGGTATAACATTTTGAAGCAAATCCTAGATAAGACATGATTTATCTGTAAATGTTTCAGTCTGCATCTCTAAAAAAATTTAAGGATCCTTTTAAACCTCAGCACAATTACATAATTATACAAAAATGACAATAACGTGTTAATTTTAGCAAGCTTCCAAATTGACTCATTAAGATTTTTAATTTTTAGTTTCATGTTTTGAGATCTAAATAAGGGTCATACAAAGCAAGTAATATAAATCTTTTTAAATCTCTCTTTTAATTTTTAAATCTCTTTGTTCTCTCTCCTTTCTTCTATCTCTCTTTTTTCTCTCTCTTCTGGCAAATTATTTGTTGATAAAACTTAAGTTATTAAAATTCTGTAGAGCATCTTACACCCCAGAATTTGTTGATTGTACCACATGGTGGCATTTAATGTGTCATCAACCCTTAATCTTTAACATTTGTCAACTCTTTGGTTAAAATTAGGGAAAACTTACATAGGAAAAGTGGCTAAGTGCTCATTTTGTTCTTTTATTCATCTGTTTATCATCATGCTTTGGGAACTAGGATTTAATCCCCAATTTTTCCCCCTCAGTCTAGAGTTTGTTTGTTTTTTTAAATACATCTATGGTTATCTATGAACTTGTACTTATTTTCTTATTCATTGTTTGCATTTCATACATAGAATGACTCTGGAAAGTCCCTGGAACAACATAGTTTAAGGAAGAGGCTAGAATTGTGGGCTGAAACAGTTCCTTAGGTTGAGAGATAATGAGTTAACAGTGAGAACCCTGATGACCACGTCAATGACATTTCATCATCATACAATAAAATACTGAGGCTACACCCAATAGCAGTCTGGTTAACAACCCTGAAAAGAGTGTATTCACAGTCACATGAGTTGTCTAACTCTGGTGCATTTCTTCCAGACATTATTTCATAAAGTATGACCTCCTCAATTAATGAGTTCGTGCTTTGTTCTGGCAATTCCTTTCTAAAATATGGCTTCAGAAAAAAATAGAGCTGTGAGTCTCAGTCCTCAGGACTCGGAAATATCACAGTTTAGATGGGAAAATGGGAAAATCTCTGATTAAAGTGTATAAACTCTAGAAGATACTTATTTGAGAACTATTTAAAGGCAGATTTTGTTTATGTCCTAGATATATGGTTACCAATTAAAGTTTGTGTGCCCAGTGCTTTAAAAGGCCAAAACTCAAAATGTCAGCGTTTGGAGTAAGATAAGGTTTATTGATCCAGAAAGCTCTAACGGAGAAGATGGGAGACCTAGGCATTCCTCAAAATTGTCTTAAGAAAGTACAGAGTTCAGTCTCTTTTTATGTCAAGGGGAGGGGGAAATGGGAGGGGCAAGAGGTGATTGGTGACCACAGACATCTGGGCGCCAGCAGGGGTCCGAAGAAGACTGTGCTAGTTGTTAGGAGTTCATTCCCCAGGTTCCTGCAGATCTCTGATAACTGATACATACTTCCCTTATCTCTTCAGGCTGGGAGCAGAATTCCTCCAATGATTTGCATGTCTATATGCAAGACTAAGCAGAAGCTATTGGCCTGAAGCTCAGGTTACAGAACAGGCTTGAACAAGATGGAGTCAGAGAGCCCGAGCACTTCATCGTTACAGCATCAGTGACAGTAAGGCAATGTTTGTCTTCGCTGTTAACTGCCTGGCCTTTTCTTTATCTGTTCATTTTAAATTTTGTCAGCATATCAACTCTATAGAAGTTTGAAAAAGAGCTTGTAATTTATACAATTACTATTATAATACTCATTACAGAATGTGGATAACCATGGTAATATTAGAGCTTTTAAAATATATTTTGGAAAGCCCTTACTTGCTCTTAACTATGTTAATCAATGAAACTGAACTAATATTGTATTATTGCTTTCATGTTGCTGTTTCACTTGAAGAAAGTATTGGATTGTTGCCAAAGGACCTGAGTCTGGCCTTGGTATTTACTAACTCAGGGGACATGAGAAGGTCACTTTAACTTGTGATACTGTTGGTAGACAATTCTAAAGGGTCAACTGAGTTTTTGCAGACCTCGTGAACAGAGACACTGATGACCTTTGCTGAGCCTTGAAAAGATCATCTTTCCAAGGACATTTGTAGAAGTTAGAAGTAGATTCTTCCCCCAGAACAGAGTGCAATATTTTTCACTCTGCAATATAATAAAGATACTGTTATCTTCTGGGCAAGAGTCGGGCAGATTGTTCTGCAGCCCATTATAAAACAATAGGGTTCCCTAAACTTGGGGCTTCTCAGATGTGACACAACACACTGCTGCTATGGAACAACATGTTTCCTTCCCCTTGTGCATAGGACATCCCACTCCTGGGCACAATGAGGGCTCCGTCAAGTACCTCTTGGTATTGTCTTGATTAATGTCTAGAGTATTGTCTTGAGTAACTGCATGATGTAAATATGAAGCTTATGCTTCTGACTGAGTTGAGAATAATGAACTGTTTTTTTCTGACCCAGGAATCTTGTGACTTCTACCAGTTTCCATAACACTGTAGCAGGTTAAATCACTAGCTTGCAAGCAGAGAAAAATCTTCACAGTTCTTAACACTCCATATGATTTGCTTATCTTTATGTTTAAGGGATTGGTCTATGAATTGGTTTACATTTATTTTTTTTAGTTCTGATTCAATGCAGAGAAGGAAGAATCTTGTGTCATGTCTTCAAGGGTTTACAATCTCCTGAGGCTGGAAATGCATAAAGAAGTGTTGTAGGCACTGTACCTTCTTCCTGATTGGGATTCACTCATTCTGACCATATCTCTGACTATGTCCTGTTTGGAGACCTGAATGGGTTGGAAGGTAACAATGAAGAGCAACAGTACAGGGTCTGTGTTTGTTGTAGTGCTTAGCAAAAAGGAAGACACTGGAGATTGTTATGTGCCGTGACTGGGAAGACCAGAAAATGAAGATAACCCTGGTAGAATAGAAACTGATCTCAGGGGGTGGCAGGGCTACAGAAGTTGTTTTTATGAAACATCATCGAGATATGGAAACACAGGCAGAGCTCTTTACATCTCTACTGACAAAGTACAAAACAGGATGGGGGAGATGAGAATTTTTTCCATTTCTGCACAACAGGCAGCATTTCCCTCTCTCGGCACCATGAAGGCTTAATCTGGTGCATCTCAGTACTGCCTGGAGCAGCTGCATCAGAACAGTAGCACAGACCATGGTGCTCAACAGGAGACTGACATTCTCAGGGCACATAGCAGTACCTGGTGTCGACCAGGTGGGAAGCAGTCCTGGGCACTATGGAATGTGTAACAGGCAGTGCCCAGGGTACTGAGTTACTACTCGAGTAGGTTGGGACAAAACCTAAAGTAATTTTTGTCATTATCATTCATGTAGCCCTTTTTTACCCATGGCTAGTGGGGCAGTAGGAAACTTGGGTTATATAGTAAATACAGTGAAATGTGATGAGTATTATCACAATGCTTAGAGTTATGGAAACACAAAACAGAAAATATTTGAGCTAGATCTTAAGGAATGAATGAATATGCTTTTGTTAAGTAGCCAATAAAATGAAGAGAATTCTTTATAGAAAAAAAACCTATTGTAAAAGATTGCATATTTTGAGTTGACTTTTTAAATTTTGACTTGAAAGAACCAAATTATCAACATTTTCAAGATTGAAATGTAAATACCTCACTGACAGTCAAAGAAAATATTGCTCAAAAGATACATTTTACCTGTAGAAACCTGGATTTCTCACCTCAATGTCATAGCAGGAGAGTTTCATGCTCTGCAAACTCAAATTCTGTTAATAATATAATTCCTCAATTGTGTCCTTTGATAATGTCTACTTCAGTAACATGTATATATGTGTACACTCACTCTGTGCAAATTTGCCAATAAGTATGGTATTCCATTTCCCCCCCAAATATTATATGTTACCTTAATACATTATTTATCAATTAGTTTTTAACCAATGACTGATTTAAATAAAATATAACAAATACCTAACTCCTGAAGGATATAATTTCTCCACTATAAATTATTCACCTCCATTTTCAACTTCTAATCATCAACCAAGGTCAGTTAGGACAGTTTGAAGGGATGAATATTTGAGGTTCCTCATGTTTAGGCAGTTGTTTGAAAGCAACAGGAGAAATATCTCCAAGCATTATGGGCATTACATTTGATAAGAAATATAATAGATAAAAATGCTTTGGCTTATCTATGTATGTGCCTGAGTTTTTAAAATTTTTTATCTTATATAGATTAAAAATCAAAATACAATAGAACCTAGAGAAGTGAGGCATAGCCAAGTTTAAAAAGTGCTAAAAAGAGCTTTCTTTTGATTTCCCATATCTTTGTTGATCTTTTATAAGGGAATTGTAATCTTTTATTTGTTTATTGTAGGTGCAAGAGTATTGTCTGGAATATAATATTAAAATTATATCTTAAGTTATATTATTGAAAATTTAATAATTTATCAAAATCACATTATTGAAAATTTATTGGTTTACTAAATCAATAAATCACCCTTGATTTATTAAATTACCCTGTTTCATTCAAATGAAGTATTTTCTTTCCTAAGAAGTGATATGACTTTAAAACTAGCTGATACAAAACATTTGTGTCTTCGGTGAGAGCAGAGATCCATTATACCTAGTGTTCCATCCTTGACACTGGCATCTGCAGTTGTTTTGTAGCCAGCCCCTCCTCTGCTCTTTGTGACACTGTGATTCAAGGTAGGATGTGTGGAAGATGATGGCAACAATATCTCCAGTATCGAATGCTCTTCTTACCAAGGGGCTTTGACACTCCTCTTATTAATAGGTAAGAGCTCTGTTTATTTCCCTTGAATCAGGGCAGGCTTGTGACTGCCGTGGAATCAGTGTGACTTCTGAGCTAGATTGAAACGGCCATACACTGTTTGTCTATTTCTTTCAGGATGCTCACTCTGAGAATGAAGTTACCATAATGTGAGGAAGATCCAACAGCCACAAGTAAGGTCCAGCGGAGGTTCCAACAGACAGCTCCCATCCACACACCAATCATGGGAGGAAATGAGGCTTCAGACAATTCTCATCTACCACTGTCAAGTCATTCCCAGCCTTCGAGGCTCCCTAGTTGGGAACCCAGACATGGAGCAAAGTCAAGTCATTCCCACAGAACCCTGTGAAAACTTCTGAGGCACAGAAACCACGAGCAGAATTTTTGTTTCACGTCACTAGGTTTGGGATTGTGTGTTAGGCAGCTGTAGTAACTGGAACGGTATATTGTTCTGACAATTCAAATTTCTCTTTAATAATGCATAACCAAACAATTATCATTCTTGTGCATTAACACTTTTTCACTGAAGTTTTGGCTCAGATGACACAGACTAAATGATACTTTTTAATTTGACCTAAATTCTTTATCATAGCCATGATCAAATTTTGCGGTGGTGTGAAATGTAAGAGTATTCTGAGCGGAGAGAAGTGCAAGTGCAGAAGCACTGATGGGGAGCTTGGATTTTATTCTCGGAGCTCTGAAAGGTTTCCTTAGGAGAGTCACATGCTCTGATCCGCACGTCATAAGACCCCTGCGGCAGGAAGAACGACTTGTCGACTTCCGTGGAAGCCGCGTGCAGTAGAGCTGATGCAGGGATCCAGGAGAAGAGGAGGCTTGTGTGAGGGGGGTAGCAGTAGCGTTGGAGCAAAGGGGGTGTATCTGGGCTGCCTTTGGAGAAAAGAATTACAGGAATATGGCATATTTCTTTTTATTTTATTTTTTGAGAGATTTTACTTATTTTACTTTTTTAGAGAGTGAGAAAAAGAAAGGGAGAAAGAGAGGGACAGAAACATCAACGTGTGAGAGATACATGGTTGCCTCTCTCATGCCCCCTACTGGGGACCCAGCCTGCACCCAAGGCATGTGCCCTGACTGGGAATCAAACTGGTGACCTTTTGGTACCCAGGCCAGTGCTCAATCCACTGAGCCACACCAGCCAGGGTGACATATTTTATAACTGGCTTTGAGACAAAAAGTGAATTAAGGATTACATTTCATTGTGTGGCTGGAATAACTGAAAGGGTTGGGAGTGAACTCATCAAATTAAGGGCTACGGAAAAGGAAAAGATTTGAGGTAGGTATAATCAGGAGTTAAATTTGAGATATTTTTGGTAATTCTGCTTTTAAACCTGAATGAAAACAACCAGGGAAACAGACTCATAAGCATTCTGGTACAACCAGTGGGTTGATCTGATCAAAGCCCAGGTCATTCCAAAAGAATAAAATGTACTTTTTAATGTAATAATCGTTTTACACTAGCTTCAATTTTCTAATAGGCTATATTTCTTGTTATAATTTCTCTGTCTAAAATACGTGGGCTTGATGAGTAGACCAAATTAATTTAAAGTGGTATTGTTATTCCAGTGTTTTCATCTGTTGCCTGCCTTAGTTTTCATCAAGTGGGCCTTCTTTCTTCACCACATAGTGACAGAATAAAGAATAAATACATAATGCACAACAATCTTACAGAAAGCATAAGTAAGAATGTGTCAAGGCTGATTACTATCACAAGCTCTTGGCAGATTTGGAACACTGTTGGGAAAGAGTACTGAAGTTACTAAATTACTAAGGTTAGAAACCCTGACCAGATTATAAAATTGAAGACAGTAAGGAGCTTTTTTTCAGTATCTGTGAATAGAATATGGGTAACTCATAAACAGGAGCCTCCCCTCCAAAGAATTTTAGTTTTGGCATCCTTTTGCTGGAAAAACTAGATTCTTAGGGGTGTGTCCTTAAAAATGCTAACTAACATCTTCCATTTGTGGAAAGATTTTTAGCACTATTTGAAAATAACTCCCCTTAAATGAAGAAAACATATCTTTATAAATATTTCTCTATATGTTTTGTTTTGCCAAACAAAAACTCATAACACTGGAATAATTCAACTGCGTGTTGCTTTCTCGTTTGACAAACCTAGCTGCCACACTTTGTCTAAGAAGGAGGTGTTTAAGGCTACTCTTTACTTATGTGGTTCAATTGTCATGTAAGAGACAGAATTCACTCTTGACAATAGATGTATGCACAATGCTCTCAGATAGATTCTCGTGTAGTGGATTCGAACTAGTCCCAGTGTTGATTGCTCTTAAACAAACTAGTTGGTTAACTTAGACTCTGTCTGTTTGTATGTGTGTACATGTGTGCTTATACACATGTGCATGCAGGGAAATGTACAGGCACGAAGAGGTGTTTTATGGACATCAGCTACAGCATCACCTCATATCCGTTGAGTTAGCAGTGTTTTTCTCTAGCCCATCTCTCTTATCCCTTACTTTAGATTGTGTTTCCCCCACTAAATTGCTGCGTGTAGAAACTTTATCTGTCTTAGCATTCAGCTTAGTTTTGTATGTAGCACATACTGGGAATTAAACTTTGGTCAAATTGAACGCAATTGTTTCTTCCAACTACTGCCTCTTCCTTTTCCACTCCGTCACATGTTGCAAGAGCAGTCTTCTCTAATTCATTATTTGTCTGTTTGTTTATTTATTTATTATTATTTTAAAAGATTTTATTACTTTATTGTTGTTCCTTTACAGTTACCTGCATTTTCCCCTCACCACTCCCCCCCACCCCCGACCCCAGCCAATCCCACCTCCCTCCCTTGCTCCCACCCTCCCCCTTGGTTATGTCCATGTGTCCTTTATAGTGTTTCCTGGAAGACCTTCCCCCATGGTTCCCTCCTCCCTCCCCTCTGGCCATTGTTAGATAGTTCTTAATTTCAATGTCTCTGGTTGTATTTTGTTTGCTGTTTTCTTTTGTTGATTATGTTCCAGTTAAAGGTGAGATCATATGGTATTTCTTCTTCACCGCCTGGCTTATTTCACTTAGCATAATGCTCTCTAGTTCCATCCATGCTGTTGCAAAGGGTAGGATCTCCTTCTTTCTCTCTGCTGCATAGAATTCCATTGTGTAAATGTACCATAGTTTTCTGATCCACTCATTGACTGATGGGCACTTAGGTTGCTTCCAGCACTTGGCTATTGTAAATTGTGCTGCTATGAACATTGGGGTGCACAGGTCCTTTTGGATTGGTGTTTCAGGGCTCTTAGGGTATAATCTCAGCAGTGGAATTGCTGGGTCAAAAGGCAATTCCATTTTTAGTTTTCTGAGGAAATTCCATACTGTTTTCCACAGTGGCTGCACCAGTCTACAATCCCACCAACAGTGCACTAAGGTTCCCTTTTCTCCACAGCCTCTCCAACACTTGTCTGTTGATTTGTTTATGATGGCCA
This sequence comes from Macrotus californicus, assembly GCA_007922815.1. Lineage (NCBI taxonomy): Eukaryota > Metazoa > Chordata > Mammalia > Chiroptera > Phyllostomidae > Macrotus > Macrotus californicus. Next base: position 2,064 of record VMDR010021429.1, on the reverse strand, counting down.
TTCTGACTGGTGTCAAGGGGTATCTCATGGTGGTTTTAATTTGCATCTCTCTGATGGCTAGTGATGCTGAACATCTTTTCATATGTCTCTGTGCCCTCTGTATATCCTCCTTGGAGAAGTGTCTGTTCAAGTCTCTTGCCCATTTTTGAATTGGATTTTTTGTCTTCCCTGAATGGAGTTATTTATTTGTCTTTACACAACATTCTTTTCACTCTTACAAAATTGTTCACATCTAACAAAAGTGAGCAATAATCATTTGTATGTGTAATTCAATTGCTTCTTATTAACCCTCATCCTGTTTGATCTCTTAGTTATATTTAGCAGAGTTATTCACATCTCATATTTGAAATTCCTTTGGCTTTTGGTGACCTACTTCACTATTTTCCTCTTCCTATCGGAAAAAAATCCCTTTCTTTGTGTTTAACTGCTAAATTTGGAGTTATAAAGGCTTTGCTCCCTTGCTTATTATCTTTTAACTTTACTTGCTCTTTTTAGACACTTTAATCTTCTCCTAGGGCTTCAGCTCCCAAGTTTAAGTTGATGATGTCTAAATCTATACCCAAGTCTTAGCATTACTTTATGAATATTTTCCTTTGTGTACTGAACATCTACAATCAGATGTAGTTTAAGGCAACTTTAGTTTCAAAATAACAATAACAACAAACAACAACAACATGAATGGACTCTGGCTAGCTTAGGCAAAATCAAAGGAAGAATGGGAGACTTTACTGGAGTGGTTATGGAGAATTCTGGGGACCCTAAGGGATGCAGTGTGTGGTCACCACAAGTGACCGTTCTGAAGGATCTGTGGAAGTATTTTTTCCATCTCTCATCTATGAGTGTCTGTTTGTGCCTTCTCTTATACTGCCAACTAGCTTTTCATTCTCTTGAGCCTGTATGTTGGAATGGGAAAACCAATAGTTACCAAGTTCACATATCTATAGTTTCATACATCTAAGGAGAGACTTACTTTGCTTTCTCTGTTACAGTTCAACCATCTGAGGCAAGGACTCTTAGTGGCTCATTCCAGGAAAATAATATGCTGGACCAGTCCATCCTGACCACAGGAAGTATCTATTGTACAAATGATGGCTGCCTCAAAACCATATGGAGTAAAAAGAGACATGTTTCAAGGACAGGAGATGAGTGAAGAAATAGATCTGCCTGCCTAGAAAAAATCATACATTTCCATTACAGTGTCCCATAAGCACGTGTAACTTCTGGGCCAAAATCATTACTACCCACTAACACAGCCTCACCTGAAAGAGGGGGGAGAAAGAGATCCCTAGCTCCTTCAGTTATGAGATAACCCTGCCCAGGTTTTCAAGGAGGAAATCACTGAACTGTCTTCGACTACATTCTAAACACCTAAATTAAAATATATTCTAGTCTGGCAATTCTACCACCAAAGTCCCTCATGCTTTCATATTTTCCAGCCCCATTCCACTGCCCTCTCATAGCCTCTCCTCTGTGCCTCCTCCTCTCTGCTCTCCGTGACCTTATCATTTGCTTTTCCAAGTTGGTCCGTTCTAGACTGGCGAGCTATGCCTCATCACTTATTTTATTTAAAAAGCATTATAACTTGTAGAATAAAATGCCTACTGCCCAACTTTATATCTGGCCCCTCATCATCCAGAAAATCCGACCATGACACACAGATAGCTCTTATTCAATCTCATACACTGTATTATGCATTCAATCTCCTGGACTTCTGTGTATGTCAATTTCTAACATGAAATTGCCTTATTCTCTTATTTATTTGGCAAAATCTTTTTCATTCTTCTGATTTACCTCAGGACCCAACTTAAATATCATCCCCTCTGTGAAACCTGTCTTGACATTACACATCATCAAGAAAATTAATCTAGGGGGCCGGCCAAGATGGAGGCATAGGTAGACACACTGTGCCTCCTCGTACAACCAAAAGAAGGACAACAACAAATTTTAAAACAAAAAACAACCAGAACTGACAGAAAATCGAACTGTATGGAAGTCCGACAACCAAGGAACTAAAGGAGAAACTTTCATCCATACAGGTAGGAGGGGCGAGACGGGCCGGAGAGG